>JAHLJS010000067.1:0-263186 GCA_038502445.1 Eremochloa ophiuroides
CGGCGGCCGGGTCAAGGAGGCCCTACTGACGGGCGTCCAGAAGACATTGGCGGTCGTGAAATCCCATTATGGGAACTTTGACGCCGGCCCTGTCAGCGAAGGCTTCCTTGAGGCCGACGACGCTGAGCTCCTGGCACTGGAGGACTCGATGAAGGAGCCCGGAGAAGCGTTGGCGGGCCTCTTTGAAGCCAAGGTTGAACTCCCTCCGTTGGACATGCCGTGAAGAACAGTCGGGCCGTAGTGCCCGTGTAAAGAATAACTTTTCGTGAGTGGCTGGGAGGAAACAAACATGTGGCCCTTCGTGGCCTTTATATTTATGTAAATATTTGTTGTATGTTTGTTTTCAATTCGTTTCGTGCTTTTTCCTGAAGCATTTTTTCTTGCCGATCCTGTGCCCGGGCCATCGAGCCTCGGGGGACTTTTTTGGGTGTCGTAGCTTTAGCGGCGTAGACGCAGCCGATGTCCTAGGAGCTTTGGCAGAAAGAACCCTTGGAGAAAAGGCTTAGTTGTTTCTTCCCGAGCCTCCTCTCTTTGCCGAGCGTAGATCTTATAAGTTTTCTACCGAGCGCGAGTTAGCCTTCGAACGCGGAGTGGCGAGGGGAGATGCTATAGCCCAGGGGCGTAAGCGGTCTCCTTGGCTCGGCCGGCTCTGTCCTCTAGGACTTCTCTTACTCTTTCGAGTCTTATAAGTTCACGCTTGGTTTTAGGAGGGAAGCATGTTTTAGGGAGAAACGGTTTCAACGGGTTTTGAAATTTTTGCGTTTTCAAAATCGTTGAGGCTCGGGAGAGTCCGGGGGTTCCCCCCGTCCTAGCCCCCGAGGGAGGGTCGGCCTTTCCATAGGTTAGGTCGAGCCTCTCTTTTTTAATGCGCGGTGAAATGAAAGGTCATTTCACTCCCGAGCGTGGGCTCGGATCGAAAATCTAAAAAATCAAGTCAAAAGAGTAGAAGTCGGGTCTTTTTATTGATTTCAAGATTTTACAAATTGTACAATGCTCAGAATCTTAGGGGTAGAAGTGACGTAGCTTGTTCGATGTTCCAAGCGTTGCTGTAGACTTCGCTCTTCTCGTTTGCAAGCTTGTACGTTTCGGGGCGCAGCACCTCGGCGATGATGAATGGCCCTTCCCATGGTGGCATCAGCTTGTGACGTCCTCGGTTGTCCTGCGAACAATGATTCTGGGCCGAGGTGCCCATGTAAGTATTTGATTTTGTGATGAAAGCTGGGGACTTATCATTTTTATGGATGCCGTAGCCTCGGCGGCGTAGGCAGAACCAGAGCTGTGCCGGTCCGACCTGAGGGGTCGAGCGTGATCGCTTTTTATTAAACTTTCCGAACGCCCGTCTGTTGTCTCGCACTTAGGCAAAACTCGCGAAATCTTTCTGGAGCGCAGGTCGACCCTCGGGCGGAGGGTGGTGAGTGGAGGTGCGGTAGCCCGGAGGCGTAGGCGATCTCGCGGCTCGGCCGGCCCTACCCTAGGAGTGTCCTTTTACTTCTTTGGATTTCGCAAGTTTTGCTGGAGTGCAGGAAGGAGTTCGGCGCGGAATTCTTCGGAAAAGCGATCGAAAAGACGCAAAAGAAATTAGATCGTCGCTCCCCAAGCGCCCACTTCTCATCCTACTGTAACAACCCTAAAAAAATCCACACAACCTAAAAATCCCAACCAAATAAAATTTTTGATTTATTTATTGTGAAAACCCATTTTTCTTGTGCAAGCATATAGGTTTCATTATGAATTTGGTAAATAAAGGAGTATAGCTTGCATTTTAATTCCATTCACATAGAATAATAGCTTATGCATCACATTTGGGATTTATTGCAATTTATGTTTGTATTTACTCAATACTTAAAATGGGTAATATATGTATATAAATACACTTAAGTGAAAATAGAAAAGGAAAAAGAAAAGAGAAGAGAGGAAGAAAGGAAGCCAGACTGTCGGCCCAGCTGCGGCCTAACCGAGCAAGCGCGCGCGCGCGACCGTTTCACCCACTCCCCCGCAGCCGCTGACCGCCCGGCCCCGCCTGTCAGCCGCTCTCGCTACTGTTCTTCTTCTCACCTCGCGAAAGACGGTGGCCGACAGAGTCACGCAAATGGCGTGACCGACAGCGCCACGCATGGCAGAGCCCTGACCCCGCTGTCCCCCTCCTGTCCCCTCCTTCCTTGGCCGCCAAGCGAACCCGCGCCCATCCGGAGCCCTAGATCCACTCGAGCCACGGCCCTTCGATCGGTCGAGCGCGATCAGGACCGTTCGCCATTGGAGCTGGCCAAGCTTGCCTATAAAAAGGAGCTCACCCCGAAGCCCTACCCTCATTTTTCCTCGCCGCCACCGCGGCACAGACCGGCACACTGCACCACACCGAGAGAGAGAGAGTAGGAGAAAGACGGAGCAGAGGAGGAGGAGCTGCCGGAGCCGGACACGGAGGAGCGGCACGGCACTGCGTACACTCGGCACGGCTCCGACTCTTCACGGCACCACCATCCTTACCTCACCAGCCCCACGGTGAGCCACCGAGCACCTCATCCAACCACGCCGTGCTACGGTCATGGCGCTCAGCATCACGAGCGTGTAGGCCGCGGGTTGTTTCCGGCCCCTGAACACTTCGCACAACACGCGCACAAGACCGGCCATCAAACCACTGGACATCGGCTATGGACGTCAGGCCACTTCCGACGGGCATCGCCGTCACATGTGCTCGGAGCACCGCCACCTCGACGGCGTTCCCGCGCGCACAAGCCGTGAAACCGCCGACACGACCCGCTAGCATGACCACCAACTCACCGACCACCTCGGACAAGCTTAGTTGCGGAAGATCGAACCTCCATAGCCCGGAATACCGAGAGGTGCGTTCTCGGGGAAACATGATCGCCGCCGACACGTTCCGTCTCGCCTAAAATCCGTTCCGAGTACCCCCGATCGCCTCGCGCTGCGGAGAAAGGCCGACGAGGTTCGCCAAGTCTGCCTCGGCACCGCCGCGTAGATAGCCGAGCCCCGAATCATGTTTGTCGCCTTGGCTACGTGCGCCTCCACCTCGTCGGAGAACCGCCGTACGCCGTGGGAGAGAAGGAGGCCCACGACATCATTTCACTAATGGCAGCCAACCCTCGGGAGGGCGGCACCCTCGGCGCCCAAAATTCCGATTCGCCCGAGCCTCCCCAGGAGAGCTCGGGAGAGCGGCACCCTCGGCGCACCAAATCTCCGATTCGCCCGAGCCTCCCCGGGAGAGCTCGGGAGAGCGGCACCCTCGGCGCCCCGAATCTCCGATTCGCGCGAGCTACGCCGAGCTCCGCCGAGCTACGCCGAGCCCCGCCGAGCTACGCCGACGCCCCCCGACCTCTGAGAACCACCCCCGACCACTGAGAACCACCCCCGACCACCGTCGAGCTCGCCCGACCAACCGCCGAGCTACGCCGACGCCGGCGACTCTCTGGGAACCAGCATCGAACACCTGGTGGGCGACCATCGGGTCTGTGTTCTGATGAGGCGCCACATGCCGCACTACTGGACCCGCGCGCCACGTGGACCAATCCCGAGCTGCCCCTGATTAATCGACCATTTTTCATTTTCAGAAAATAGGATAATCTTCGGAAATTCATAACTTATTCATACGATGTCCAAAAATTGCGCACCATATATCAAAATTCTCAAAAAAAATGAGATCTACAATCTAATACTATGTTTGTGTGCATTTGGATCTTTATTTTATTGGATTTTTCTGAAATACTCTATAGGAGTCGCTGACGCGACTATTTCGTGTTCGATTTTAGAGCCGGAGGAGGATCTGACTAAGGAAGACGACCACGAGTACTTTCAGGAGCTAGGAGACGACTACGAAGGTGCCACATCCCACCAAATCCTTAGATCCTATTTACGCATTGCAAATGACATTGTTGCTATTGCTTTATGATTATGTATGGATTGGTTGCATGGTAGTATATTTGAATTCCCTGCCTTGATAAGACTACACCCTGCTGTCCGCTGCTAGGTTAGCTGCTGCTTAATTTACTGTTACTCTTCCACTACTTTCTACTTGCTATATGCTATGTGGTGGAATTGGGACGGTGTATAACTGATTATAACCACTGGGAGAGAGTGCTGCGTGCGTCTTGGGTGCGTGGTAAGGGTTGATGTCGACCAAGTGGGATGTGAGACAAGCCCATGGGGCAAGTCGTGCCGGGGGTGCAACCTGGGCATCCCCAAGCGAGATACTTGTGGCAGGTAAAGTTGTTGAGGAGGTTCCGGGTGGGATAGCCTTGGTGGTTTGAAGCCCGTGGACGGAGGTGCTGTGATGGCACGGGGAGAGTATCCCCTAAGTGAAGATGCCTGGTTGGTCAAACCTAGGACGGACTAGTTTTAGGTTCATGGGAATCCTTTTCTACTCACTCGCTTCTAATGCGCGGGAGACGGCTGGACTACTTGGTAGGACGGTGCCACTACTGCTAGGTTGAGAGGTGATAAGGGTGGGCGGAGACGGTCGATGGGTTCCCGTTCCATTCTAGATGCGCAGTACCACTGGATGGGCCTGGTACTGTGTCTCCCAGTCTCAGCATAACGGTGTAGGATCCGGAATATCCCAGGGCTGAGTGGTAGGGTGGCATCGACCTAGGCAAGCAAGCACCCGGAATTCTGCCTAGGTGTTGCGCAACACCTATGATGGCTAATCTTGTGGGTAGTGAAACCTCTGCAGAGTGTACGGTTGATCGATCGATACATATGCCAACCTGTTGGCTATGGACCTTTCCTGTGAAGCTTCTACTAGTGTAGTGAGCGTTCTCTTCTCCCCCTGGATGACATTTTCCGGCAGTGTACCCGTTGTGGTAGTGTGCCGCTGAGATAGGCCCGAGAGGGAGTTGGGCCTGTCGAATGAGAGCGAGGTGTGGGTAAGTGAGATGTGGTGATGGGAAAAGGGATGATGGTGTTAACTGGAGATAAAACTTGACTAATTAAACATTGATTACAGCTGCATAGGAAACCTCAGCCTATAGGTCTGCTTGTATAGCCTTGCATCCACTTTCCACAAAGCAAATGCTGCATAGGTGGGCTCCGTGGCCAGTACAAATCGTACTGATAAATTTGCTGTCAGGTGACGAGAATGAGTACGACTTCGAGGAAGACGATGGCGAGGAATAGGGTCACGTGCTACACTCAAGTTGGCCGTGAAGGATGAATCGTTTCCGCATCTTCTAAAGCTTCTCTGATTGTTGATTCCGCCAATGTGGCGATGTAATAATTGTTTATGTAAGACTTAATTACCGTTGTATGGATCCTGGTGTCAACTGAGATATGGGTAATTTCATGGATTGTCCCAAGCAATCTGTTGAATTACAATTCGAGTCTGTGGATTTCTCTTCGCGGAAATCGAGGTCGTTTCACCTACACTTGAAAAATTTCATGAAATTGCCTCGAAGCGGAAGTCACCCGTCGGGCAATGGGTGGTGAGTGGAGGTGCCGTAGCCCGGAGACGTAGGCAATCTCGCGGCTCGGCCGTCCACGCCCTAAGGGCATTCTTTTGCCTGTTTGGGTTTCACGGATTTTTTTGAGAGCGCGGGAGAGGTTCGGACGCAAGGTAGGTTTCAGTTTAAATCTCAAAATCTGTGATAATTAAAGAACGCTTATCTATCGATTCCGAGAGCACAAATATGAACAAAGCTTGGAAGCTTAAGGGTAATCAATGACTTAGCTGCTCGAGCTACCACCGCTTGCAGCGTTGGGCTGGCGGCGATCGTATAGGCGGTGTCCCGCGCGGAGGGCACCGGGTTGGTCGCGTCTCCCGTGGCGAGGCTCGGGTTGACGCAGTTGCGCTTCCCCCCTCCTAGCTTGGCGGGAGCGGCGCGTGGCATTCCCTCCGTCTCCCGAAACGGGCGGAGGTGTCGCTGGGACCCCTTCCCCAGGCACTTGCTGGGCCGGAGTCAGGACGATGATGGCCCGGGGCTCGGTCGGGCGGAGGTTCATCTCGAGACCGTGGCCAGTGGCCACGAACTCGAGGCTCCCGAACCGGAGCACCGTGCCAGCAGGAAGCGTCATGGAGATGTCAGCCATCCGTAACCTGAGTCAACACGCAAGCCAACTGTCGGTGCTAGTTTTAGCGAGTTCTAACACCGGCTAGTGAATTTGTGTTTTGCGGTTGAGGCTCCGGATGGTGTGTAAGGGAGAACACAGGGTTTATACTGGTTCAGGCCAGTGGAGAGGAGAGTCGTGTTGCCTTGCACCGGGGTGCTTGTAGTAGGGGTTACAAGCTAGGCGAGAAAGGAAAGTGTTCTCAAGTCTCTTGTGAACGTGTAAGTGCGTACAGATTACTTGTTGTTGTGTGTGGTGTGGAACGGTGCGTGTGAGAATGAGTCTCTAAGAACCCGTCTAAGGCTGGCCTCTGCTCTCCCTTTTATAGTCACAAGGGAGGGGAGAGGGTAGCGCGTACATTGCTATACATGTTACACTGGGGAGTTGTTGTTTCTGTTTGACTGTCGTCAACTACGATCTTGTCTCCGCGTCCCAGGGGTATGGCCGTAGTTGTTCGTACGATCTTAAGTTCCAAGGCAGCAATAGTCGTCGGGATTACGGCATGGCGTAGTGTCACACCTGGCACACCTGATAGCTATCCTTCCGCACGATGTGACAAGAGGGAGAGTCGCCTCGGGGCATTGTCTCCCGAGGCTCGGGACTCCTGGAGGCGTGATGGAACGGAGCAGGGCGATATCTCCCCTCGGGCGTATTTTTGGCTTTCGGACAGTGTTTCCCGAGGGTCAGGTGGGCCCGGATGGAAGGCGTGCTCGTCCTTTCAAGTGGACAGTGCAGCTGGTGCCTTTTCCGTTCTTGCGTAGCCCGTTCGTCAGGCGCTTGGACTATCGTAGTCGTAGTTGGTAGATCTCGGCGGAAAACGGGACGGAGCACCGTAGACCATATTGTGGAGAGGATGGCCGTAGTGGGTCCATCAAATCCGTCGCCAGGGAAATCCTGACAGGTGGTATGGCCGTCGTGTGCGTGCGAAGCAGCACAGTCACATCAAGAATCTCGCCTGACGGGACAGTGCTTGTAAAGTGGTCAGAGAGGTCTCTTGTGGTCCAAGATTGCTCCGCTGACGTCAACTGTGCATTGGATGCTTTTGAGAGGTTGCGCTCGAGGCGGATGGTGAAGCTCGGGTGAATTGGAGATTCGGCTCCCGAGGGTGCCGCTTTCCCGAGCTCTCTCGGGGAGGCTCGGGCGAATCAGAGAATTGGCGCCCGAGGGTGCCGCTTTCTCGAGCTCTCTCGGGGAGGCTCGGGCGAATCGGAGAATTGCCGCCCGAGGGTGCCGCTTTCCCGAGCTCTCTCGAGGAGGCTCGGGCGAATCGGAGAATTGGCGCCCGAGAATGCCATTTTCCCAAGGGTAGGCTGGCGTTGATGCAGCACTGTCATGGGCCTCCGTGGATGCGGCCTTCATGGGCTTTCATAGGTTTTGACTGGGCTGGGCCGTTCTTAGAATATGTGTTTTTCATCGAAGTTGGGTACCCCATACTTTGATACCCGACAGAGTTCATCTTTTTTTCTTAAAACATTACTATTGTCAATAAAAATATCTATAAGACAGAGTATTAAATACAAATAAAGCTCTCCTCAAATTTTCATTGAAACCGGTCTTATATACCAAGCTAAAGATTTTGCTTTGATTTCCTCTCATGCCATATAGAGGTGTTTTCATACCCTCCCAAACCTTTTGCACTCAATAGTAGTCAGTCAGCGAATGTGATCCAAGAGCCCCTGCATAAGGCTACGTTTAGATTTATTTAGAATTTAGAATTTTGACACTGTACCAGCAGAAAATCTTTTTTCAATTTGTGTCCAATTATGGGCTAAGTAGGCTTTAAAGATTTTTCTCGTGATGTACATGTAAATTATGCAAACATGCCAATGTTTTATCTATATTTAATGTTCCATACATGTATAGTAATATTGATGTGACTAATTAAACTTAGAAGTTACACGGGATTTAAACCGGGCCTATAATTCGAGATGAATAATTCCTACTATGCAAGTGCAGAAAACGAAAGCTGTGACCACCTGTGGAAGCGAAACTCGTGACGTCAAGGCGTCAAGCGATAAGCCTCCCGTGCCGTCCCATCTGACCGAATCCCACCGCAGACTCGCCTGTCCACCACCATACATCGAGCCACCGGCACACGGGACGCTCAGCATGGCATCCACGGGGACGGCGGCGGCGGCGGCAGTGCCGGAGGTCGCCCTGCGGTCCGGCGACGCGAGGCCGATGCCGATGGTCGGCATGGGCACGGCGCAGTTCCCCGTGGTGAACGAGGCCACCAAGGACGCCGTGCTGGCGGCCATCGAGGTGGGGTTCCGTCACTTTGACACGGCCTCCATGTACGGCACCGAGAAGCCGCTCGGCGACGCTGCCGCCGAGGCGCTCCGCCGCGGGCTGCTGCGGTCCCGGGAGGAGCCGTTCGTGACGTCCAAGCTGTGGTGCTCGCAGAACCACCCGGACCTCGTTCTGCCGTCCCTCCGGGAAACTCTCAAGTAAAGTTCCGATTGCTGTACTACTCCGCAATTACACTACATGTAGCCGCGCCGTTCCAATTGTAAATGATTTTTTTTCTCAACTGATGAACGATTCCTGTGGCAGGAACCTGCAGATGGAGTACGTGGACCTGTACCTGATCCACTGGCCGGTGTGCCTCAAGCCCGGGCCGCCCAAGTTCCCGAACAAGAAGGAGGACGCGGTGCCGTTGGACTTGGAGGGCGTGTGGCGCGCCATGGAGGAGTGCCAGCGGCTGGGTCTCGCGAAAGCCATCGGCGTCAGCAACTTCACCACCAAGCACCTCGACAGGGTCATGGCCGTCGCCACGATCCCGCCGGCGGTGAACCAGGTGGAGCTGAACCCGGTGTGGCAGCAGCGGACGCTGAGGGCCTACTGCGCCGACAAGGGCATCCACGTTGAGGCTTACTCGCCATTGGGAGGGCAGAACTGGGACGGGCAGGGCAACGCCGTGCTCGACTCCGACGTGCTCACCGAGATAGCCAAGGCCAGAGGGAAAACCGTCGCACAGGTATGCTGCTCGCCGATGCCGATCGACTGGGTTTTCTTGTTTTCATTTTTTCCTTCTACCCCCGCTCCACCTGTTTCAATTAATGGTGCCTTGTCTTGTTTTCACTTAGGTGGCGTTGCGATGGATACACGAGCAGGGAGTGACGTGCATCGTCAAGAGTTACAACAAGGAGAGGTTGAAGCAGAATCTTGAGATATTCGACTGGGAGCTGACCGACGAGGAGCGGCTCAAGATCAGCCAGATCCCCCAGAAGAAGGTTGTCCAGCTTAGTAGTTTGTTCTCGAAAGAGGGTGAATTCACGTCTGTTGATCCCGCAGAACTGGAGATTGTAGAGGAATAAATAGGAGAGAAATGACCCACCACACTGCCTCATATAGTCTAGTTCGTAGTCAATTTCAATAAGGCAACGTTCGTCATGGTCCCTTCATATACGAAGTATTTCTGTATGCTGATGATGTATCTCATCCCTGTTCAGTTCTGTAAAGATTTATGTAATCAGTATATACATGCTCATGTGTTCCACTTGTACGGGTTTATGAATTTTTGTCCACGCCTATGGTGACGCAAGTGGCTTATGTCTTAGACAAATTTATCAATAAATCCTAAAATGTAATTACATAGAAAATATAAAATTTATTTCATGAACCTTATCCTTATGTCATGTAGAAATAGTTTATAGCAATCAAACAAAATTTATTTTACCTTTTTTTAATACACGTGTAATTTAGTATCGCCCATTTTACAAGTTTAAGTTAATTTGTAGCCGCCTAAAGTCGACTGAAATTAGCAGCGCCACTGGTAAGCTAGTGTCGTTGTGGCTGGCACAACGATGAGTTGGCGTGGCAGGCTATTGCTAGTGGCGGGTTATGACCGGAATTTTCTAACCCCTTGTGCTAGCGGATGTCAATGAGCCTTCCGTCTTAACCCCCTGCCAGCTGGCACAACGATGAGTTGGTGTGGCAGCTATTGCTAGTGGTGGGTTATGACCGGAATTTTCTAACCCCTGGTGCCAGCGGATGTCGATGAGCCTTCCGCCTTAACCCCCTACCAGCTGTTGGCCCAAGACCGATGACCCCTCCTCCATGTGGACATGGTGACAAGGGATCACCTTATCAGAGGCTACGATCGTGTTGGATCAGGTCAAGGGAGATGCCATTCAACATCTTGGATGTTGGAGTCTTTAGCACTGCCGCCACCTAGTTTCTCCATCGCAGAGGAAAACCCTTGTTCAAAAGGGATAACATAGTAGTCCTACACAATAATCGAAAGACTTCGGGATGTCTAGCTTCAACATAAGAGTCAGGGGTTTGTTCTTATGGAATCCTCTAGCAATGTTTTGATCATAGAACAATTTGTTAGGTATGTTGTGCCCCTTGATGAAAGCATTCTGGCATGACCAAATAAGTGCATTCAAAAGTGGTATGTCAATCTATTCGAAATATGATCACACTCTCAATAGTGTCTTCGATCACCGTAACAAAATGCTCCTTTGGCATTATACTTGTGCCTTGAGCCATTTGTTTTTGCTCATATTTCTTTTACAACTTGGTGCACTTGATCATCACCTTTTGGCTATCTCCATCCACTACTACATAAAAATTAACCACGGTGGGCGGAAATGATTAACCGAGGCGGTTATCACAACCGCCTCGGATCAAATGCCATGGTAAATGCGACCTTTTCCGAGGCAGTTGGATGGCCGCCTCGGTTAATCAAACGAAAAAAACCAAAAAGAAAGAAAAAAGGCCTAGCCGTCGGATCCGGCCGCTGTCGCCGGCCCCCGCGCCGCAGGGCCTCAGCTACCCCGAGTCGCCGCGCTGCACGGCCTTAGCCGCTGTGAGCAGCCCCACGCCTGGAGCCCCCGCGAGCCCTGCCGCAAGCCGCCCCGCGCTGCTGCACCGCCCTGGAGGGCCGTGAGCAGCCCCATGCCGAGAAGGTCGCGCCGGGAGCCGCCCCATGCCTGGTGCCGCCGTGCTGCACGGCCTCAGCCAATGCGAGCCCTACCGGAAGCCGCTGCGCGCCGCCACACCGCCCTGGAGGGCCATGCCTCATCCCCACGCCGAGAGGCCGCACCGGGAGCCGCCCCACGCCGAGAGGGCCGTGCCGGGAGCCGCGCCACACAGAGAGAGAGAGAGAGAGAGAGAGGCGCAGGTACGGGGAGAGGGAGTGTCGCGCGGTGGTTGGGAAGGAGGGGCTGAGGAGCGGCTGGGGGAGGGAGAGAATGAAACAAGAAACCCTAAGTGCTAATTATATATGGAGATAAATAGTGGGCTGGTGTGGGCTAACTGGTTGGGCCTGATTTACGGAGGCGGTTGTATTAGGATGACCGTCTCGGCTAATGATTTATTAAGGCGGTTGTGTTACAATAAACCACCTCGGCTAATATATATTAACCGTGGCGGGTTAGTTAGGTTGCCCGTCTCCATAAATCTATTAACCGAGATGGGTTTTTTTAACCGCCTATGTTAATAAAAATAACCCTCTCAGTTAATGCCAGTATTAACCGAGGCGGTAATCTTCTTTCCCACCTCGATTAAGTTTTCCCAAACGCCTCCTAAAATATTTTGTGTAATAGTGATCTCAATGAGTTGCCATATAGCTCCTTGGAATTGGATTGGCCTATCTCATCTACACACCTGGAGTGTAGAGTTAGTTCCAAATGTTCCATCAATTATACGAAACCGAACTACGATTTTCACCTACCAAGTTATTTCCTTATATGTTGATTTTTTTTTTTTTTTTTGCATCTTTGCATTAATTTTGAGACGAAAAAACTTGGTAATTGTGTCCCCTTTTCTTTGGAGCTTTGTTTTTTCTCCTCAACTTTTCGATCAACTCCAACCCAAAGATCCTTTTCTTTAAGTTTGGCCTTGATTGAGAATTTTACGGTGGAGAGAGCTCTGTTCTATTGAGTTGTGTCCAGTTGAAGGATAACTTCTTGGGCCTTGTGAGTTTGAACTTGGCATCTGAAATGAGGGGATTTACTTCAGGGTCTATGTGCATGGTCGCTTGTAGCAAAGCTTGTGGCGAAGTCTATGGAATGGTTTGGTGTGAATTACTGTCTCGTTCCACGCATTAAATAATATCTTGCAGTTGAGGCAGTTCAGCCAAAAATACTTGCAATTGCAAGGCATTTAGGCAGATACCGGTAGAGTAGTGTTCTAACCGCCACATGTTGTAGAATGAATGTAATATGAATAAAACACCCACACTCTTAATACATAGCTTTATTCTATTGTTTCGAAGATATTTATTTCTCTAAACCTCTCAGTACCACAAGTTAAGACGTGGGCCGCACCATCAAAGCTGGGTCGGCCCAGAAGATAAAGACGTGCGATGCAAGACAGTGCACCGCACGGTTATTGTACCAACTTGATTAGTTTACTTGTAACCTTATCCCTTCAGACTATATAAAGAAGGGCAGGGATAGATCCCCTCAACTCAACTCATAATAATATAAGACAGCAACACACAGGACGTAGGGTATTACGTCTCGCGGCGGCCAGAACCTGTATAAATCTCGTGTCTCGCGCTTACTGCACAACGCTTGTTCGTCTCAGGCGCACCCTCACCGTCTCATCTACTACCTTGGGCATACCCCTCGGTAGACTATCGCCGGTATTCCGTCGACACAACTATAGAACTCCGACAAAATCCTACAAACAATCCTATATGACTGCAACGTTTGTTAGTGGGCTAGTCGTGGTTTGACCTAGTTTCTACATGCTTCACACATATTGTAAGAAAATTTTTTGAAAGCTCGGATTTTTGGTTGTCGAAAAACCCGGGTTCGTAAAAAATAGTCACCGGTGACAGACAAATAGCTGGTCGAGAATAAGTGAGAGAAATATGTAAGTCTAATAATATAAGAATATATAAATTAATATCTGTTTTTATCTTTTACCTCACGCCACCTACCTAACTAACTAGCGCCATTTCGGACCGCGTAACTGGTGACGTCAAAACTCTTGGCTATTCCGATGGAGACATGGAGTAATGAGGCATAGGAGAACGAGACACGAGAGCTCACGTCGCCTGTCCACCCACCACATCCACGTTTTGCAATACTCCTGCATAAAGCGGCCGGCACGCTTGTTCCGCTTCCGCACCAAAACTGCAAGTTTATCGCAACTGCAGCGCACCGCATCTGACCTGCAGTCATCTGACCTGCAGTGCAGTGTGCAGTCACCAAGCATGGGACGCACGGCGACGGCGACGGCGGCGGCGGCGGTGCCGGAGGTGGCCCTGCTGTCAGGCGACGCGAGGCCGATGCCTACGGTCGGCATGGGCACCGCGCAGTTCCCCGTGGTGCACGAGGCCACCAAGAACGCCGTGCTGGCGGCCATCGAGGTGGGGTTCCGCCACTTCGACACGGCCTTCATGTACGGCACCGAGAAGCCGCTCGGCGACGCCGTGGCCGAGGCGCTCCGCCGCGGGCTCCTGCAGTCCCGGGAGGAGCTGTTCGTGACGTCCAAGCTGTGGTGCTCGCAGAACCACCCGGACCTCGTCCTGCCGTCCCTCCGGGAAACTCTCAAGTAAAGTCCCAATTTCAGTATACTGCTCCTGAATTGCTGTGTAGCCGTGCCGTTCCAATCGTAAATGACGAACGATTCCTGTGGCAGGAACCTGCAGATGGAGTACGTGGACCTGTACCTGATCCACTGGCCGGTGAGCATCAAGGGGCCGGCCAAGTTCCCGAACAAGAAGGAGGACGCGGTGCCGTTGGACTTCGAGGGTGTGTGGCGCGCCATGGAGGAGTGCCAGCGGCTGGGTCTCGCGAAAGCCATCGGCGTCAGCAACTTCACCACCAAGCACCTCGGCAGGGTCATGGCCGTCGCCACGGTCCCGCCGGCGGTGAACCAGGTGGAGCTGAACCCGGTGTGGCAGCAGCGGACGCTGAGGGCCTACTGCGCCGACAGGGGCATCCACGTCGCGGCCTACTCGCCGCTGGGTGGGCAGAACTGGGACGGGCAGGGCAACGCCGTGCTCGACTCCGACGTGCTCGCCGAGATCGCCAAGGCCAGAGGGAAAACCGTCGCGCAGGTACGTACACGCTACCTGCTGCTAGCGTTTTCTTCCGTTGCGCCTGGAGTGAGTCTGCTAGCACGCTTCGTCGTTTTCTGAATCTGACGTGCGGTGGTAGTCGTAGCAGGAGTTTGGTTGATCACGTATTCGTCGTCTTTGGGTTCACCGTGGTTGTGAACTCGTGACTGCCGTGGCTGACGTCTATTGATGTTGTCTTGTCTTACCTTGTTTATTTATTATTATTAGGTGGCGCTGCGATGGGTACATGAGCAGGGAGTGACGTGTATCGTCAAGAGCTACAACAAGGAGAGGCTGAAGCAGAACTTGGAGATTTTCGACTGGGAGCTGACCGAGGAGGACCGGCTCAAGATCAGCCAGATCCCGCAGAGGAAGGTTGTCCAGGCTACTAGTGGCTTGTTCGAGCAAGAGGGTGAGTTCACGTCTGTTGATCCTGCAGAGCTGGATATTGTCGAGGAATAGGAACTGAAAAATGGCCCGTCTCAGTGGTGTTGCTGCATCGAGGAGTGTCTCGTAGCACTAGTTCATGAATAAGGCAAACGTTCACCATGAATAAAGATTGTAATCATTGCTACTGACCTCCTTGCAAAAATGATCGGTGGCCATCAGTGGAGGTCCACCGCTGCTCCAGTCATGTGTTACTGACGTCCTGTTTGTCTTCCTCAGTTGTCATGTGTTTTGAAGTACAATTTTTTTAAAAGAAACACATCACAAGGGATGGACGGATGGAGACTCTTCAGCGGTTTCCATTGACAAGCGATGCGCAGCTTTCAGGCGTGTCTGCTTCAATCAGAAACGAAGAAAGGCGGCGAAAGTTTTGCCAGATTTTTACTAGACGAGGGAATGAAAAAAGATATACAAAAACAAGGCTCCAACCCACCAAAACAAAAAGAGACAAGAGGGGAGAAAAAACCACTCGCTAAACAACTCCTGACACCACTGATCAAAACAAAGGTAGCGACCCCTCCCCTGCACCACCTGGAAAAAAAAAACGCTCTAAGAGCGAGGCACAGAAAAGGACCGAGCTCTTTGATGCTGATCTATATCATCTTTGCAAAGATAAAGCGAACAATATTTTAGCCGAGCCCCAACCCACCCTAACCTATATTTGCCTTTTGATTTGTTTCGAGTTTGATGGAGATTTCGGTGCACATTCCAAACGACCGAAAGTCAATCAATTCATAAAACTGGATGCTTTTATGTATGTTTTCGTATGCTTCTTGTTTTACTATACAATTGGGGGAGCTGAGCACTATATTTAATCCCTTTTCCATTCCCTGAGAAATTGAGTTATTGCTTGATTTGCTTGTTTGATTGAGTGGATTTCGGTATCGATTCCGAAGGGAATACCAAAAGCAAATGCAATCAACCAAGAAAAGGCCCTACTTTTAGGATGCTTTGTGAGTTGGGGCTAGCTATACTGATCTAGGCCTGATATGAACGGTTTGCAAAAGATTTGTTGCAAATTTATTTAGAAGAAGGAAATAAAAACCAAAGTAGCCAATGAGTTAGGTCATGGTAACGGCGAATTGATTAGGCTTCAATGGCTTTCATGCCCAATGGACTAGTTATAGGTGTCGTTTGATGTTGAGAGACACTTATAATAATTTAAAACTTTGTTTTTCCATTAGCCGTACTATAAAGGGGGTATGGACTAGTAGCTTGACCTAGGTAAGTCGATTGAGTTTAGGTGTGGTGCACACTGACAAAAATAGCCCTAAATAGCTCAGAGGGAGTTCGGGGTGGAATGAACTTTGTTTTCGAAAGTTCTCGATTCGATGAGGATTGGGTCGTTTTCCACTGACTGGACACTGGACCGGACGCTGCACCGGACGCCAGGGAGTGCCCGGTCATTACCAGTCAGTTAGAAAACGACCAGACGCGTGTGTGACATTGTTCACATGTCCGGTTAGCAGGGTTGTCCCCATTGCTGCATCCGGTGAGCGACCAGAGAGGTTGCAGAGAGGATTCTCTGTGACCGGGACGCTGCACCAGACGCCAGAGAGCGTCCGGTCAGTACCATCAATTAGGAAACGACTGGACGCGTGTGTGACACTGTTTACGTGTCCAGACAGCAGGGTTGTCCTCATTGCTACGTCCGGTGAGCGACCAGAGAGATTCTAGAGATAGTTTTCTGTGACCAGACGCATCCGGTGAGCAGTGACCGGACGCTGAAGAGTCCTCTTAGTTGAACTTCACCTTTCATACAATTGTCATTGGAGACTGACCGGACGCTGCACCGGACGCATCCGGTGCACATTAAAGTGTATTCGGTCAGTACGTAGTGACCTGTTTTTGTTCCAAACAGCTAGTAACTTGTATAGGGAGTATTTATACCCCTCCCACTCGACCATGAAAGGTCTCTTGCCCATATGTTGAGCTGAGAAAACCCTCTGAAGTGCTTATGAGTGGAAGAGTCTAGTGAAGTTGTTGAGATTTGAGAATCAAGGCTAGAAACCTCATTAGAGCAAGAAAAGAGTAGAAAGTGTGCATCCACTCTTCTCATTAGGCTTGTTTCAGTCAAGTGAGAGTTTGTGTTTGTTACTCTTGATGATCGGCGCCACCTAAACGTCTTGGTGGTGATTGGGAGCTTAGTGATCATTCGATGGAGCTTGTGGATGACCCAACTCATCTTGTGAGCAGTTATGGGTGATTCACCGTACCGGAGTGACGAATAATCAGCCTGTATAGATCACTTGATCCTTGCACAGATCAAGGGGGTCTGCACCCTTACGCGGGTGCTCTAACGAGAACTAGTGGGGAGCGCTGACTCTCCGATACCTTAAGAAAACATCGCTTGTTTCCCTTCTCTCTTTACTTTACGCATTTACTTTTGAGCAATTCATTTTTTGTCTTCACGTTTCTAGAATTGCTATGGTAGAGTAGGATTGCAACATAAGGTGCAAAACTTTTGTGCTAGAGAGATAGAAAACAACTTGGGGTGAAATGGGGTAGCGAGAGGATTTAATTACATTACCAAAATTTAGAATTAGTCCAATTCATTCTTTTTCTTGGACATCTTGATCCTTTCAGAGGGGGAGGGGGAGTGAGCATCACAAACTGTGCATTATATAGAAAATCATTTAACGAAGGCATCAAGTCATCTTGTTTTATGATTTCCTAGAAAAGCCAGGTGGAATTCAGGTGGAAAGACATCACATGCATGATGCACCGGGTGTATGTACATTCTCTTGGGGGATCGGGGAAGCAAGTGAGGCCAGCAAGTAAAGCAGCAGCAGGCAAGCAAGCAAGGGAAAGGCGTGGAAGCGAAGCAGAGTCGCCCGGCGGCAATAACATAGGACATGGACAAGGATAAGCAACGCACAAAACAACGCTCAAGCTTCTTTCTGTCCTCTTGCGGTCTATATAGGAGTATGTTTTCATAGATCTTATATAAAGAGAACAGGAGAGACTGATTAGAAGAAGAAGAAGAAGAGCAATACGTATCTCCTGTTCCTCTTGCAAGGAGAAAATAAGGAGGGGCAAGGAACGCGCGGACTGAGACATGGTTCTGACACACGTTCACGACCTCGACGATGCAGCGGCTGCATCGGCCGTCGTGTTCGCCTCGAGATACGTGCAGGACCCGCTTCCAAGGTCGGATGCATGTCGATTTCGTTTTTCCACGTTTATTACTCTGATCAATGCATGGGTCGTCGATGGCGCTGGCAGCCTGCAGGCTCCGTGGCTCTGAGCATTCTTTCTTTCCCGTGTGGCCACCATCAGGTATGAGCTGGGGGAGAAGTCCATCTCCAAGGACGCGGCGTACCAGATCATCCACGACGAGCTGCTGCTGGACAGCAGCCCCCGGCTGAACCTGGCTTCGTTCGTCACCACGTGGATGGAGCCCGAGTGTGACAAGCTCATCCTCGAGGGCATCAACAAGAACTACGCCGACATGGACGAATACCCAGTCACCACCGAGCTCCAGAACCGGTGCGTGAACATCATCGCGCGGCTGTTCCACGCGCCGGTGGGCGACGGCGAGAAGGCCGTCGGCGTCGGCACGGTGGGGTCGTCGGAAGCGATCATGCTGGCCGGGCTGGCCTTCAAGCGGCGGTGGCAGAACCGGCGGAAGGCGGCGGGCAAGCCCTACGACAAGCCCAACATCGTCACCGGTGCAAACGTCCAGGTGTGCTGGGAGAAGTTCGCCAGGTACTTCGAGGTGGAGCTCAAGGAGGTGAAGCTGCGTGAGGGCCGCTACGCCATGGACTCCGACGAGGCCGTGCGGATGGTGGACGAGAACACCATCTGCGTCGCCGCCATCCTCGGGTCCACGCTCAACGGCGAGTTCGAGGACGTGAAGCTGCTCAACGACCTGCTCACGGCCAAGAACGCCGAGACCGGGTGGGACACCCCGATCCACGTCGACGCCGCCAGCGGCGGCTTCATCGCGCCGTTCCTGTACCCGGACCTGGAGTGGGACTTCCGGCTGCCGCTGGTGAAGAGCATCAACGTCAGCGGCCACAAGTACGGCCTCGTCTACGCCGGCGTCGGCTGGGTCATCTGGAGGAGCAAGGACGACCTCCCCGAGGACCTCATCTTCCACATCAACTACCTCGGCGCCGACCAGCCCACCTTCACCCTCAACTTCTCCAAAGGGTCTAGTCAGATCATCGCGCAATATTACCAATTTCTTCGACTAGGCTTCGAGGTATGGTGCAGTTTTACATATGTATGAATCGATTCCCACAGAATCAAAATGAGCTACTCTACTCTGCTGTTGCAGGGGTACCGCAACGTGATGGAGAACTGCATGGAGAGCGCGCGGACGGTGCGGGAGGGGCTGGAGCGGATGGGCCGCTTCACCATCATCTCCAAGGAGCAGGGGGTACCGCTGGTGGCGTTCACGTTCAAGGGCAGGGACGAGGCGCCGCTGGCATTCAAGCTCTCGTCGGAGCTGCGGCGGTTCGGGTGGATCGTGCCGGCGTACACGATGCCGGCGGACCTGGAGCACATGGCCGTGCTCCGCGTCGTGGTCCGGGAGGACTTCGGCCGGCCGCTCGCCGAGCGGTTCCTGTCCCACGTGCAGATGGCGCTGGAGGAGCTCGACCACGCCGAGCCCGTGCCCAGGATGCGGGTCACCATCGAGCTCGGCCCTCCCGCCAGGGGCTCCGGCGAGGAGGCGTCCGCCACCGTCGTCAAGCGGGAGGCCGTCGTCGTGCCCGTTCACCGCAGCGTGTCGCTCACCGGCGGGAAGACCAAGGGCGTCTGCTAGAGCGGCGGCCGATCCATGGCCGGAACTCTCGGTGGTAGTGGTATATATACTTATACATGGGTACTGAATAAACAGTTAGTGTCGACAAAAAGCAACCTCTCGAGCACCTGTGATCGTGATGCAAAGCTAGAATTTATGTAAGGTTGGGCCGATTGGAAATTCGGAAGTAATATAAAAGGTCTATTATGTACAACTCCGAGCTCTCGTTGTTGTCTTTGTGTTTTTTTTTATTACTTTTTCTGATAATAAACTTCAAAATTAGAAATCTTATTCCTGACCTCTTCAAACTGTTCAAATTACATCACTACCCTGCTCTGAAGGGGTTTTGAATGTGTTTATGTCATTTTTAGTTGAAACATGGATAAATAGCGGATAATATTTTTGAACCAAAATGACTCTACGCTTTTAAAACATTTGAAAAAAATCTAGAGATTATTAGGATACATCAAGTTCAAATAAAATATTCAGAGATCACTTAAACATATGTAGGTGCTTTAAAAATAGATTCAGCTCTAGAAAAATAGAAAACTATAAAGAAAATATAGAAAATTTTTAAAACATTATAATCGATATATAAACGTGTTTCTAATGTTTTGCATGCAAAAAGTATGATATGAATCTAGAATGAATGCAACATTATTCATTCGTGCTATGCATTTGTGTTGCTTCATTGCTTGTGTATTCTGTTTTCATTGTATACGTTGATTAGAATGTCTTGGAAAACTTTTAGATTTGAAAACTTTTAGACTTTTTGGATATCTTTATATCTTTCTAGAATTAAACCTATTTTTAAGCATCGAAAGATATTTTTAAGAGCTTTAAATTTTTTTAGTTGTATTTTTATTTTTAAAAAGTTATAGGTATTTTCTGTGATCTAAAAATCTTATCAAGACTTACTTAATTTTTTAACTAGTAAAGATAAAACCACCTTTAAAATTACATCAAACTAGAACAAAGGTGTAATTTGAATGGTTGAAAACTTTTATTGATATATACTCCCTCCTTCTCAAAAAGAGTGTCTTTTTTACTTTGAAATATCGTGTTTGGCCATTTGTTTTATTTTAAAATTTTATGCAAATTATAAAATAAATAAAGCATTATTAAAGTATCTCTAATGATAAAATAAATCATAACAATATAAATAATATTTATTAAAACTTTTAAATAAGACGGATGGTTAAACAATATGTTCTGAAATCCTAAAACGACACACTTTTTGGGACGGAGGGAGTAAATATCTAGTTTCGAATTCTGATAGTTGTAGAATATTCTTTTTCTCTAATTTGGAATGGGAATCTCCGTCCCATGTACACAGACGGGCCAACGATCCGGGCCACAGAAAATAAATAAAGTCAAATTTTAATTTATTATAACATTTTTTTAAAAAAATAAATTTTTAGTGAAATTTAAGATGATTTAAAAGCACGAGTGTAATATATATAGGATGTAAACATTTGGAAACAAGGCCACATTAACCAGTGCTCAACTCCTCACCCTAGACTTGCGTGCAGGGAATTTTTTTATTTTTAACGCTTTTTAAAAACTATTTTTAAAACTAACACGTGCAATTTTTTTTAAAACTAGCACGTTTGGACGCGCCATCCCGGGTGGTGCGTCCAAACAGTACCGACGCGCCACCCAGGGTGGCGCGGCAGATGTGCCACCTGGCGCCGCGCTGGCTGGCTCTGCCGCGCCACATGTAATAGCGCGGCCAGGGCGATAACCTTCTGGCCACGCAGCCCCCTCCCTCTCCCTCCTCACTTCGTGTTCGTCCAGCGTCGCCGCCGCCGCTCGCCCAGCGCCCCCGCCGTTGCGTCCTCGGCTCCGGCCGTCCTCCGCCGCCACCGCGCTGCCGGCCGGCCGTCTACGTCCTGGATCCATCCTCTCTTCCTCTCCACAGCTGTAGTTGGCCGCACGGGCGGGGGCGGCTGCCCTTGGCCAGGGAAGCCGCTGCGGGCGCCATAGCCCCGGCTCGCCGGCCGGCGGCGCTTTAGAAGATCTCTTGCATCGTTCTTCAAGTGGTGTGAAGGTACATTGTCGATCTTGTGATTCCATTTCGTGTTTGGTTAGGGTGTGGGTAGGATTTCATTGTGTTAGTTGGTTAGTTATGTAGTTAGGGTTTGGTTAGGTTTTAGTTAGTTCAGTTGTTAGGGTTTAGTTAGGTTTAGGGATTTAGTTAGTTTAGCAAAAGATTTAGTTTGTATGACCTAACTAGTTAGGTTTTGATTTATTAACTAGTTAGGGTTTAGTTAGTTAGTTAGTTAGTACATTTTGATTTAGTGGGTTTTGAAAGGTGAACGGAGATGGTTGCAATATTAGAGTTTAACTTTGGTGCGATGATTCGCAGGCGTGGAATCAGGATGGATTGTTTTGTCCGTGTTTTTTCCGGGGGAAGTATTAGTAGAGAAGATTGTATGTTTGAGGACATGGAAGAAGATTTGGAAATGTTTGACGAACCGCCTACGTTGATGGACCTTTTGTTGCGGTTGAGGTCGAAGTTTGTGGGTAACTTCACATTGAAAGCGAGGTTCGATGCTGGGAAGAATAGGCCACGCTATGTGATAATGCCCTTACTTGGCCCCTCGGATTGGAGCCGCTACAATCGAGCACTTCAGCCTTCGAATTCTCCGGTTCTTGAGGTTGTGGTGGCGCGGCAAAAGAATTGCACGGACAGCCGCGCCATGCAAGGTGGCGCGGCTTGGTCAGCTGCACGGCTCGCATGAGGCCGGCCATGGCCGGTCACGACGGGCCACGGCTGGCCTGAGGCTGGCCAGAGCCCGGTCACGCTTACTCAGTGATTCAAAGGGCTTGCGAATAGGCTTTTCAGTGCATAGCCTTTTCAGCGACTTGTCAACTCAATTCATAGTCTTTTTGGTCACTCATACAGCGCAGTGTCTAGCCTTTTCAGTGCGTAGCCTTTTCAGTGTCTACCCTTTTCAGTGCGTAGCCATTTCAGTCCGACAATCTAGTCTTTTCAGAGTACTACAAAAAACTGTGCTGAATTAACTCTGCATTAATTCAATTGTATTCCATGGCAACGTCACCCCTCGCCTCCCTATATATACATGGGACTAGCCCCTCGACGAACATCACCAGCACAACAAGATGTCTGGACCAAAGGGTCGGGGGCTTGGGTTTGGGAAGGGCAAGGGAGTGGTAGAGAGCAAGGGCCCGCCAATAATATAGAATGATGGGGGTAGTCTTGGTCCCGAAGAGTGGGACGAACCCATTGACAAGTTTCCAGAAGAGAGCAAGAGTGATTATGGGAATGATAGACCTCTGAGGGACTATGTCAAGTCGGAGAAAGAAGAGTGGCCTAAATGCATGCATGGTGAGGACTGCCTTATGCAGATGTACACCGAGGGCGGGATAAACGGGGGCCGGCGATTCTTCAAGTGTCCCTATGCATATGTAATATTTTGTTGTCAATTATTTGTGTAATGTATTTCGCAACACCAAAGCGTGTTAACAAATCTATTCATCGCAGACCTCGTGGGCAGAAGGCAGTTGCGGGTTCACTAAGTGGGTGGGCCCTCAACCTATTACCCCGCATTTAGAGTACATCTGGTACCTGCAGGACCGCATCGGCTCGCTCGGCCCAAGTTACAGCTCGAGCCACAACAAGAAGGAAGATGAGGAAGGAGGTAACAGTGAGGCCACATTGCAGGAGCCAATATGCACAGACCCGTACTGCCGCTGCCCTCATCACAAGAACAATGGCAATCCGCCGGCATCGCCACCACCTCCGCCAATGGGCGGTTATTATGGAGAAGGTGCAACTCAGCTCAATATGTGGTAGCACTACTAGTAGGGTGTCCATTTGTCCGTCTATGTGTGTGGTGCATGTTTCAATTATTTAAGGCATGTTAGGTCTAGTGTAGAGAGTCTTTACCCTTGTTTGGTGCAGATTCTCATATGCCATTTCGTGTATTCGTTGTATGTTTTAGTTCCCAAGGCATGTTAGGGTCCACACATGCTTTTTCATGTGTTGTGCTTGTTCGCATCGTTTAGTAATATGTTTCGCAAGAAAAGAAATGTCCACAACATGAAACATCAACTAAAAACACTGACTAAGTGAACACAATAGTACGATTAGGTTACAATACAGAAGTTCAATTCATGACAACCAAATATAGGGTTCTCAATACGAAAACACTAAGTTCAATTCAAATCCAACAAGCTACTGAGTGCAACGAGGCCACTTTCCCTTGCCGAAAGCATCGAGGTTAGACTCCATGGCTGCTTTTGCACGACGTGCACGCTCAAGCTTCTTCTCCTTCTCCTCCCTGAAAGCTGCGAGATGCCTCAGCCGCGCCTCTTCTTCCCGCTCCTTCTCCGCGGCCAGCTCTTTGCGTCTCCTCTCCATCCTCTCCTCCCGCTCTGTGTCCAACCTCAAAAGACGCTGCATCCGCTCCTTGTCCTCCTGGGAGATCTCGGTGTCGATCCACAGCTCAAAATCACAGAGCGGAGGTGGAGTTAAAAAAAGCACATTATTTCACGGCAACAAAATTAATTTATATATAGAGAGAGGGGGCCGCGCGGCCAGGGGTTATCGCCCTGGCCGCGCCATGCGGGGTGGCGCGGCAGGAGACGCGCCAGGCGGCATGGCGCGGCGGCCCCCGCGCCGTTGCATGTGGCGCGGCAGAGCCAGCCAGCACGGCGCCAGGTGGCACCTCTGCCGCGCCACCCTGGGTGGCGCGTCGGTACTGTTTGGACGCGCCACCCGGGATGACGCGTCCAAACGTGCTAGTTTTAAAAAATAAAGTTTGCACGTGTTAGTTTTAAAAATAGTTTTTACAAAGTGTTAAAATAAAAAAAATTCCGTGCAGGGAAGGGGTGTTTACTTGGGTTATTATTTGTTAATGAGCTTGATCCGAAGGTGGGTATGAATGACAGCGCAGCTGTGAGATCAATTACTGTATGATGGCCGCAAAGCACACCCCTTGGATAGCTTCACCAATCACGAGGCCGACAATCTTGAGCGCGCAGCAACTGCTCGTAGCACAGAGCGTCTACCGGTACAAAAGCAAGGAATAAAGCACGTCGATCGCAATGACGAGCAAATTAGGTTATTCATGGTCCTTCATTCCTTTACGATCAGATTCAGATCATAAAAACACCGATAAATATCATGGAAATGATACGTGCCAAACTCTTGTGAGCTCTTTTCTAATTTCTCTATTCTATAATAACCTACTTTCCATTTCCCTCTCGTAAACTCAATAACTCGAAATGATTGTTTGCATAAAGCGCCTGAATTTTTTCCATGCCAAAGCAGTCCTTGGACAGAAAACGAAACGTGCACAAATATTGCAGTTTATGACAAGTGAAGCTTCTTTTATTTTTCCCTTACGGACATAGACCTTCGTGTGCATCCACAGTTGGATGTATAAGGCACAAACAGTATGCCCTTAGGGTCTCTTAATTCTGCTGCAATCCATGAGCATGGTCCGTGTGCAAGCATGTAAATAGGACATTTTTTTGCGGTTTATGCAAAACCCCAAAATGGCATGATATACTAGCATATTTGTAGATCCTTATATAGAACATCTCCAATCTCCAAGAGATTTAGAAACCCACTCCTAATCTTAATTTATTTCGCAAGATTTAAAAATTACTCTCCAAATTAAAACTGGCAATCTTTTTGCAGTTGGAAAAATCGATCTAATCACACAGGAAATATATACGCGCACATATCCAATCTGGAGGTGTAGGACATGGAGAAATAAAGCCAGTTTCATGTCCCTGTTTCCATTCTCCGGAGTTGGAAAAGTGTAAACAAGTTTCATCTCAATCAAACTCATTTCACCCCCATAAAATTATTTTCCATCTTTCTCTTCATTTGTACTATATCGTATCAGCTGATTAATGCCTATAAAACTCCCTTTGAGATTAGCTTTGGTTTCCAATACAAATGAATAATAGATAAAGAAAGCATAAAAGTGATTAGAGTGATTTAAAAATAATCTGAGATTCTTGATGTAAAATTGACTTATATATTGTAGAAGTGAGATTTTAAAAACTATTGGAGGATCCCAACAAATATGCTCCAAACTTTTTTTAGCCACTTGGAGGTCATTAATGTACCAATTGTTTCTTTTTAAACTATTGGAGATGAAATTAGCCGTGGGATCCTTTTTTTTCCCTTGATTTGTATCTTACATACCACAGTAACATAGCTTCTACGGCCAAACCCAGCGCAAGATAAATAAGAAATACGAAAACAAAAACAACGATTGGACCACATATTGAAATTGCATTATAAGACCGCAATTGAATAGACTGAGCAAGTTCAAAAGTCCCACTTGTATCCCTAGAACCTAGGTGTGTCAGCTAATTTAGTTGGAATTCTCATTTATAAATTATACTAAATGATACCGTACATGCATGCTCAACCATACAAGAACGGGATTGACATGATTATAGTAGGATCTGTATGAACGCCTGTGTGCGCGGGGTATTTCTATATTCCATTTATCAGAAAGAAAGAAAGAAAAAACGTTGTTGAGCCTATTCGTTGTGCTCGCTCTATTCTGTAATAAAATGTATTTCAAAAAAATAAAATAACTTTAAAAAATACTCAAATGACACATTTGCATGCGTATTAAACTGAATTAAGAAGTTTCTCATCAAATTATGACTTCACTTTTAATATCTAAACATGGATCACTTCTAAAAAAATATGAGCATGGGCACATCATAGAATGTGCTATAATTCAGGATAATTTTAGAAGCCATAATGCACTGGCAATCAAGTACCAAGCGAAGGATTGAGATGACCACAGTCCACAGCCCAATATGTACGCAGCAAATTACTGAAAACATACAGATGATATTTGTGCTCACTATTGCACCAACATTCTTTGAACAGAGCAGAGGGGAAAGGAACACACTTATTACACTCTACGATAATACAGTAGTCACGCATGCATCCCCGTCTGGTGCTTTAGGATGGCTGGGTGGCTGGCTAATTACATACATGCATGCATGGCGTGGCGTGACAGCCAAATCACAAAGCCACGCACATCGACCGCCGGCTTGCTTGTTCGTCAACCCAGCTGCTTGCAAGAGAAGAGGGCGGAGCAAACCTCGTGGAAGGCCTGGAGGATGGCGGCGCGGTGCTCGCGCGCGTTCACCGAGACGTAGCAGTTGAGCAGCGCCCGCAGCTCCGCGGGCTCGGCCATCCGCTTCGCCGCGATCACCTCCGCGATGGACCGCCGGAACTCCTCCCGCGGGTCGTGCGTCCTCCGGTCCTCCGCCAGCAGCACCACGCACGTCGTCCTCCGCCTGGTGGCCGCCTGCTCGTAGCAGCCGCCGCCGCCGCTGCCGCCGCGAGCCCACGCCCGAGGAAAGCCGCGGCGATGGCGCTCGGCGAGCTCATCCGGGCGGCGCGCCGCCGCCGCCGGGAACCGACCGGCCTCGGCGGCGTCGATCATGGATTGCAGCCGCGCCTGCACCATCCCGTGCGCGAGCCTGGACAGGCCGCGCGGCTGCGTCGGCGGCGGCGGAAGCGGCGGCTCCGGCGCCGCGTCGGCGGACGAGCACGACGCTGACGAGGACACGCTGAGGCGGGACGCGCCGCAGCACAGCGCGCGGCACCTGCCACCTTTGCTGCCGTGCCGCGTCGTCGTCTTGTGCTCCTTGCTCCGGCCAGAGAAAAGCTGCATGGCTGATGATCTCGCTCGCGCCGCCCCTGCTGCTCTGCTCAGGCGGCTCTGCGGCACGCGAGTGGGCCTGGGAGAGGGACAGTGGCAGCGAGCAGCTGGCAAGCTGATGCAGAGCAGAGCAGCTCGCTCGGGCCGGGGTGCACTAGAAGAGGACAGTGCGCCATTGTAAAGCGATCAAAGGCCTCCTTTTGGTTCTCTGATTGAGCAAATTTTCAAGTCATGGTAGGAATAGCTACGTAGCTCGCTTTAGGATGTAGCCGGATCATGCTGTCCCCTTGCTAGCAGCAACTTGGCATCTCCGGTATGCTGCTCCGCCGCCTTTAATCTGATTAGCTAGCTTGTCAAGTTAAAAACGTGATTGGCTGCATATTAAAAAATCCCAGGCGTCAATCATGTTTCGTTGTCGCCATTACTTAGTACCAATGCCAACAGATCATAATTACAGCGACACGCGGTTGGGTACTTTTAATCGGATGAATTCAGCACTGGATCTATCCAACCTACAACCAGCTGTTTACAGGACTGGATAATCTGTTATTACGCTCTTCGCAGCCAGATCAAAATACCGACCTGCAAAGTGCAAAGTGCTTAACCCTGCTTCAGAATTCAGATTTCCAAAAAACAGCATGGGCAGTTGGCATGGTATCTTTCAAATCTCGCAAACTAAATTCTGGTGTTGCTGACAATGTGTAGTTAGTTCGCACAAGTCTACAATTAATGCACCAGCAAAGTGTTCATGAGGAAAAAAAATAAAATTTTTACCAAATCAATCCCAAAAGGGGAGACAAAGAAGCCTAAAGAATAAAAAAGCAAGGACAGGATTCCAGCTGGTGTAGTGGCCGTCATGTGGCTATCATCAAGCTTAACCATGGTCAACAACTTTAGCAAGCTCTCGTCTCCCCCCTTTCTTATCGTGTTCTTAGCATCTCTTTTCCTGTTTCCTTTTTTGGCAGTTTGGTTGCTTTTGTGTCGCCAGCCATGCCAAATCAAAATGTACTCTGTTTGCACCCAAATATTTGCACCTCAAACATTTGCTCACTTTAAAAAGTCCTGATTTCTCCGTTTCAAAATATAGATGTTTTAGTTTTATTGTAAGTCACACTTCTGTAGTTTTGACAAATTTA
Source organism: Eremochloa ophiuroides (assembly GCA_038502445.1). Lineage (NCBI taxonomy): Eukaryota > Viridiplantae > Streptophyta > Magnoliopsida > Poales > Poaceae > Eremochloa > Eremochloa ophiuroides. Next base: position 28,084 of record JAHLJS010000067.1, read on the forward strand.
TAGAAAATTATATGGCACTTGAAATATTAAATAAATGCGCTATCAAAACATGAGATACGGTGAATAATGAAACTACTAGTTTAATACTCTCTCATTCTAAAAAAACATGTAATTCTAGCACACGGTAGTGTGTTTTAGTGTATCAGGTTTGTCCAATTATAAAAAAAAACTATAAATATTTATAATATCAAATAAATACTATTTTATTAATTATGGAATGTGTTTTTATAATAAATTAATTTGGAGCCATAAATACAAATACTATTTGCTATAAAGTTGATCAAACGTGAAATGTTTTATCTCGCACATTACCCATAGTTGCATGTTTTTATGGACAAAGGGAGTATGATATATGTTGGCATATTTCTATAAACCAGTCGTAAGCTCATACGAACGTTACGATAAAATACAAGAGAAGTTAAAATTTGTAAAAATAAAATGAACAATCAAATTCATTAAGATACGTCTTATATATTGTATAACCAAATGTTGACAATAGTTCATCCATTAAGAACCGTCAACATAATTTAAATAATTGCTAGGCCACCACGGGTACGCCACAGTTCCATTGGTGAATTGGTATCGTCAGATAGGACGACAATGACATGCGGGCCCCAGCGCTTCTCCACGCAGCCGCACACGAGCCGATGTTAACAGGAAAGGGGTTTTGTAAAAAAAAAAAAAAAAACAGGAAAGGGGCATACAATGATGTGAAGATGCAAAGTTAACGATGAAGGAACGACATCCACCGAGAAGGGCAACATGGGATGAAAAATTAAAATGGATAGCACTGAAAAGAATTGGCGATTTTGAATGGCACATACGAAATAAGTATAGCTTTCAATGGCATATAACAATTTTTCTCTAAAATTAAAGATATTACTTCCGCCATGAGCATCTTGAAGATTCTTTCCGACGCTGAGTAAGTACTCCCTCCATTCTAAATTATAAAACGGTTTAGCTTTTCTAAGTATATAACTTTTGTTATACACTTAGATATACATTACATGTAGATACAAAACAAAAAAGCAATGTATGATCTTATAATGTGGAATGGAGAGAGTAGGTTGGCAGAGTCGATCTTGCTGTCACTCTTGCAATCCAAATAGACAACCGAATTCCATTTTTGCAATTGACCAGCCGCGCGGTGACCTGGCAAGTGACAATGCAGGGACAGCAGGTGAACGTGGCTGTAAGTATCTCAGTGCTTTAATGCATACCTGCGTCATGTTTACACCAGGTGGACGGCTTTGGACGCATTGCAAATTTGCAATTGTAAGTCGGGACCAGCCATGTGCTGACAGCCCCTGCATTCCTGTATGCTGTTGCTAGTGCACGATAAGAACTGCAGCTACGTGCCGTCTGAACATGAAATACGCCGTCAGTTCCGAACAGCATGGTACTCCATGTTTCCATGCTGAAAACAATCGAAACAGAGGACAGTGGTGAAGACCATGCTAGTCTAGTCCGATTCAGTAACAAAGGAACTCAGATGAGAAGAAGTCAGTAATGGAAGAAGAAGAGCTGAATTTGAAACGCGAATTTTTGTTGCATGATTTCACAGGGGCGGAATAAATTGGTCCGATTCTCATAGATAGGATGATATGAAGAAATTCGTTGGTCCATACTATAGTAGAACCCAGCAGTTTGCGTGAACAACCATGAAACGGGCGGATGCATGGTTGAGGAAAGTGTTAGCCGAACGGCTTGCTTTGCTGGCCATGCATCGCAGTTGCAGGTCGTGGTCGTGGGCGCCGATGCGCCATGCCCAGCGCCCAGATCGCCGGACGCGTCGTGGCCACTCAGGCCACCAGAATATAGTTAGCACTCGAGCTCTTCAATTCTACATGTATTTATGGTTTTATACATGTGATTGAGGGAAAGGTACTCAATTGTACAGATATATAGCTGTGTTGCCCGACATTAATGGGAGTTAGATCATGCCAAATTAAATGACAGCTAGAAACATTTCCAAAATCTTGAGATTCCAGTCAGGTGCTCAGCTCGTCGATCGCAGCTAGCAACAGGCAGCAAGATTCATCATGGCATGGCTTACGAAATCTCTCGCCCTCCATAAATCACCCCTCGCAAGAATGCGCTAGCTAGCATTAGCAATACCTTCTAAGTTGTACCCCCCGGAACACCAGGGCGGCCATCGAAACGCGAGAGAGCGCCATTCGAGTAATTCGCGAGGATAGGAGAGAGAGGCAGCGACAAGGAACGTACGCGAGGAGACTGCGGCTAACGATGGCGGACACGCCGTCGCCGTCGGCGGCCGCCGCTGCGGCGGAGCCGGGCTCCGCGTCGACGCCACTGCTGCGGCGGCGGGGCTCGTACACGCGGTCCATGTCGCACGCGAGCGACGAGCTCCGCAGCTTCCGCTCTGGCCTGCGGTGGATGTGCGTCGACCACTCTGACGCGTCCACCAGCCCGGCGGTCTCCTGGCTCGTCTTCGCCGCGCTCGGCGTGGCCGTGCCCGCCGCCGCGCACGCCGCCACGCGGCCCCGCCGCGCGTACGACACGCAGGTGCAGGTCTCGCTGACGCTCTCCGCCGCGCTGGCCTACGCGACGCTCTACTCCCTGGTCCGCCGCCACGGCCTGAGGCGGCTGCTGTACCTGGACCGGCTCCGGCACGACTCCCAGGACGTGCGCGCCGGGTACATCGTCCAGCTCTCCGGCTCGTTCCGCCTCCTCGCCTGCTTCGTGCTCCCCTGCTTCCTCGCCGACGCCGCGTACAAGGTCTCCTGGTACTGCGCGAACCGGCCCTTCTCGCCCTCGCGGTGGTGGTGGTGGTGGTGGTGGTCGGCGGCGGCGTGCGCGCTGGAGATGGCGTCGTGGGCGTACCGCACCGCCATGTTCTTCATGGCGTGCGTGCTGTTCCGCACCATCTGCTACCTGCAGATCCTCCGCATGACGGGCTTCGCGCGGGACTTCGGCCACCAGTGCGCCGACGTCGCCGCCGTGCTCAGGCAGCACCGCCGCATACGCGCCCAGCTCCAGCGGATCAGCCACCGCTACCGCAGGTTCATACTCTACTCCCTCGTCCTCGTCACTGCCAGCCAGTTCACCGCGCTCCTCGCCGCCACCAGACCCCACGCGCAGCTCAACTTCGCCACCGCAGGCGAGCTCGCGGTGAGTGCCATTGACGACGATGCATGCGCCTCTGCATCCGCATGCTTTGCTGCTATGATCTTTGTTTATTATTGTCCATGCTTATTATCCATGTGCCTGCTGCTGCGTGCTGCAGCTGTGCTCCATGAGCCTCGTCACGGGGCTGCTCGTCTGCCTGCACAGCGCGGCCAAGATCACGCACAAGACGCAGTCCATCACCAGCGTCGCCGCGGCGTGGCACGCCGACGCCACCATCAACAGCGTGGACCGTGACCAGGAGAACCCCAGGACGCCCAGCAAGGCGTGCCTGCAGCAGCACGCGCCCACGACGACGAGCCCCTTCCCGCAAATGGCGGACGCGTCGTCCGGCGAGGAATCCGACGACGAGTCCCGGAGCGAGGACAGCGTGGACACCTCAAGGTTCACGTCTTTCCACGCCACCAACGTCAACGTCTCCTTCCAGAAGAGGCAGGCGCTAGGTAATTAAGCACGGCGCACGTGCTCTGGTTGTGTTCGGTATTGGAACCGTGACACCCTGTGTGTTGCTGATCATGCATGGCGTTTGTTTTCGCAGTGACGTACTTGGAGAACAACCGGGCGGGGATCACGGTGTTCGGTTTCGTCGTCGACCGGACATGGCTGCACGCGCTGTTTATGATCGAGTTCTCGCTCGTCATGTGGCTGCTAGGGAAGACCATCGGCATATCTTGACAAGGAGATGTATTTTCTTGTGAATGATGCAATCAAGAATTTATCACTCTGCCCTTTACTGTCAAGTCGAATGTATCTCTCTGCTCTTTACTGTAAAGTTCCAAGTAGATGATGTCGTTCCGAATGTACAAATTCAGATAGTGGTGGTGAAGGGTGTTGGTCCCCAAGAGTAACAATTGGAGCAGTCAGTGACGGATCTGGGGGGGGGGGAGGTGTTAAATAACATAGGCCGCCCGGGGCTGGCGGCGTTGGCCGGTGCCTGGCCGGCCACGGGCCGCCCGTCCTCCCTAGCGCAGGACACCGGGCGCCGGCTGCAGGCTGCTGGTTCCAGCCGCGGGCTGCCCGTCTTGGCTAGCCGATGCGCGGAGGGCCAGAGGACCGGACGACCGGATGAAGGAGCAGAGGACGGGAGGGGCGGCGCGAGCAAGCGAGCTGCGAGGCGACCGCGCGAGGCGGCGGCGGGGCGTGATGCTGCGTGAGGAGAATCAGAGAAGTCGACTGCTTTGCTGGTGGAGTAATTGGCTAACCTAGGCACATAGTCGTTCCGTCCCAAAATAAATATCACTATGGGATGCATGCGGGTCAAGGCTGAGTTTGTAGAAAATACGGGCAATATTTATACTTCCAAATACATTTATTATGAAAGTATATTTAACGATCTATGTAATGATACTAATTATATATTATAGATATTATTTTTTTGGTTAAATACTAGGAGTCTTTGACTTTTCAAAAAGTGAGAATGACATTTATTTTGAGACAGAAGATTTACCTGTTATGTTTTTGGGGTAGACTTAAATTGAAATTTAAAACTTTATGTTTTTGGGGTAGACTCAGCCCCCCCCCCCCCCCCCCCCCCCCCCGCGCGATCAGCCAATGTGAGCAGTTATTATAATTTACTTGCGAGACAAAACCTTGGCTTCCGACAATCTCCTTCGTGGTAGCAAACCAAGTACTTAATCTGTTACAATTTATAAGTCATTTGACTTTTTCAATTCTAAGTTTGACCACTTGTCTTATTCAAAAAAAATTATGTAAAGAGTTAAATTTAACTTATTCTTGAAGAACTTTTATTAATAAAGCAGGTCACAACAAAAAAAAATGATATTTTGCATAATTTTTTTAAGACAAGTGGTCAAACTTGGGGGAAAAAAATCAGACGATTTATAAATTGAAACGGAGGGAGTACGTAACAAAGAGCGCAGAGAACACAAACAGTTCAAAAACTAAGTCAAATGCCCACATGGACTGCCCACTGGAACAACTGGAAAATATATATATGGTGACTCTTTAAAGATAACTAAGATTGATATTTACAAAGTGGTTTTGGTCTCTCTAACAAAACGACGCCTCCTTGACCAGACTACTTCCATAAAAATAACCTATTCCTAATTTTACTTTATGGAAAAGGAGAATGCCAACCAGATGATCCATCATACATCCTGTGCTCCCTTCATCCTAATATGCATAAGGGCACATTACAGAAAGGAACATGGTCCAACAAAACCAACAAAAAACTCAACCCATGTTTGCCAGATCCGCTGAAGAACAAACTAGAACAAATCCATATCATAAGCATCAGCTTCATAATAGTGTTACTGTTATCTGCCTCCTCGCATTAAGATACTAGTGAATAAAACATAGAATCGATCCAATTTCCCAACTGCCATGTCCTGATATTAACTGTTGCTTGGCTGACTGAAAGGTCTTCTGAAGACAAAACCAACCCGCACTGGCCTCCGAGGGAGGGTTGAGACTCTACCCCCAACGTTTGTGAGACTGCGACTTGGTCTTTCCCCATTTCTCCTATAAGCTCTGCCTCTGTGGATAGGATAATCATAATATCCTTCGTCATCACTATCTGAGGATGTGAAGTCACTGAAATCATCTAGAGAGTTATCACTGTAAGGATCGTTGATGTCGCTATCTGGATCAATGATGTAGTCCCCCATGATAACAGATCCTGGATTCAAAGCACTGACAATGCTAATTGCATCTTGCCTCTCCTTTTCATTTTCAAACTTCTGCCAGTCAGCCAAGCGTGCAGGATCAACTTCACGAGGCTTTGATGAACGATGCTTGGACTTCACATGTTTTTTAAGTCTCTTATACGTCCCAACAAATGAGCAATCCTCATGCATACAAGCTCTCCTTTTGCGGTTCAGAAATCGCCGCGCAGGTTTGACCACTGTCCACCCTTTAACTTCCCCACGGCAGATAGGGCACGCGAGCAGCATTGTCTTTGGCTTCTGGTTAGTTAGTTTCACTGCAATTGAGACTTCACATGCTGATTTCTCCCTCGAATAAGCATTTTTAAACAGCTCAAGGCAATTGGAATGTTTATAATTGGTACCACACATGTATGGTCGGCAACCCTTGTTATGAGACGAACAAAGGAGCAGGACAGCATCATGAGGACGTTCCAAGCATATTGAGCATGTGGCATTTTTCCAGTACTTTTCCTCTGGCGTTGATCGCAATTCGTTTTTCCTGCCTGACCTTTTTGTTTTCTTGTAGTTCTTCGGCACAGCATGAGAGGCTGACCTAACATCATGAGCTGTCAGCTTACGGTTTCTTGGACTCCTTGCCATGTCTTCAGAACACTGAGAAAAAAGACCTGGAAGAATTGTGTAAAAATTATATTACATTTAGGATCTTAAGGACAGAAATCTCATTGCATTCTCACGAAACATGTAGGATTAATCCTTACTTCTGCAAATCACATCATAATACAAATGGAGCAATACTCTTTTGGATGTTTTATGATGTATCGTAGTCTTGCGGCTGTCTAACAAACATGAATCCAAACAAAATGGTTTTGCAGGCTTGCATGTTTGTATGTGATGAAGGCGAAGGCTAACGAATTGTTTTGCAAAATTCTAGGTTTTGTTCTCCACCATTAATTAGCTTAAGGACACATTTGAGGCTTTGAAAGCATAAATCATGTGATGTCGAAGATGATTCGGATTGTTTACCCTAGGATATTCCAAGCATAAGTTAAACATTTACATAGCATGACAAAGATCAAGTGAAAACTTAAGTGGTTTGATTTTATCTGACGTAGGTTCTCCAACTCCATTTACTGAGTATTGCCATATCCAAACTTGTAAAATACTAACAATTCAAAATTTTGCACAGATGCCAGGTAAGATTTTGTTTGGCATTGAGATGGCCTTTCAAAACCACTTGTTCCCTTAGTATTGAATACACCAATTAGTTAAAGCAATTCTTTAGATGCTTACCCAAAACTCTGCTGAAATTAGTGAATGCTCTTAGTATAGTACAGCAACTGCACAGGCCCTTAATGAGGACAGAAAGGAACCTGTGAAGATTGGGGCTAAGCATCAGAATCCTAAATTAAATGAACAGAAATCAAAAGAATGCATATCGCAATAATTACGGGATCACCGCAGTTTCAGTACAAGTTATGTATAATATATAAGCATCAAAAGCACAATACATTCAGTGGGCAAATAATAACAGACTGAATTTTGTTCAATAAAGCAAACAATATCAGACAGCCAAGCATGCTATATATGATTCAGCAAAAATCAGCAAGAGCAGCTGTGGCAACTAATAACATTTTAGCATACATAAAAACTGCACCAGACACTGACAAATTCTCTGATTTCCAATTTGATATCACACAAAGTTAAAATATTTCACTTATAAATGCAACTCAGGATTGATTAACAAAATTCAACTCATCAACTCTAAATATGTGAGGCATAACCGCATAAGGACGGTATTCTTTACCATGAGAATGACACTAAGGTCAATTTTGTGTGAATTTACATAAACACAAAATGACAAAAACCAATATGCAAGCAGAAAGCTAGTGGAAGTGACTTAGTCTATCATCAGTCACTTAGCAGGATTTTGCTAAGCTCCTTGACATGCATGATTTTAGTTGCATCCAACACGGTAGAATGTGAATCAAACAATGTCAGAAGTATTTTCTATGTAATTCTAAGAACACTAGCCAATGTAAATGTGAAGCACATGGCTTATTCCAAATGCTGACATTACAAAATTTGGACTTCCGTCTAAGGGGAGTTCGCATCTAAATCTAATAGACCCCTACCGACCAAGCATTCTGCTAAGCTATACATAATTTAGAGACGGCTATTTGTGTCTCCATGAAAAAATAGAGAAACATTGTGATGGACGTGTGGTAACACAGCCACAGCAAGGCAACATTTCTTCCATCACATTTACATATACTGCAGCTCAAATTATGTTATCAAGTCAGTCCGAATAATCACGATTAGTCAGGCTGATCGCCATGGCAATCAGCTATGCATTACGATTAGTCGCAATCAGTCGTGAATAATGGCAAGTAGTCAGGCTGATTGGTGCCATGGCGACTAGGATCGATTAGACGATTTGATAACAAACAATAACAAGCATCCAGCTGATCATGTATTCAGGTGCAAACTGTCTTAACGCAAGGAATGGGGATCGCTGATTAGGTTACATCCCAGGTTTGGAAGACCAACTGCACCAACATCTCAGGTCCAGTCGTCTATATACCTCAACTGAGATCAAAGTATCAAACTTGCACCCCTAAATAAGGCACCAACTGAACCACATCAAAATGACCAACAAATAAAATGGATTCAGGGGTCGATACAGTATAGAACACGGGTGTACATATCTACACCCGATAATTTTTTTTGCACACAAGGAAAAATCGAAGTTACTGGGTATTATGCATATGAATGTAATGTGATTGGGTCAGAACCAGATACAAATAGCATACATTAGGGTTTGGGGTGCCCGGTTTAGCACAGCGGGAAGGAAAGGGAAGGGAAGGGAAGGGAAAGGCGCACCAGGTGCATGCTCGTCGCCGGCGAAGGCCCCGGCGAAGAGGGAGGCACCGGTCGCCCAGCTGTCGCCGCCAGGAGGAAACCACGCGAGAGGGAGGTAATTAGGTAATCGGCGGTGGCGGCGAATGGGAGAGAGATCTAGCCTATATAGGCCCAGCAGAGAATCAACGGGCCTACGGATTAAAAAGGCCCAGCTAGTGTGAAGGAATAAGCCCGCTTTCTTTTTTTTTCTTCTATTCTTATTTTATTTATAATATCTATTATAATTTGATATTTTATTTTTATTTTACTAATTTTTACTTTATTTTTATTTTTTATCACAGGAGTTGAAAAATACCTTGCAACCAAAAAAGAGTGGCTCTATGTTCGCTGGAGCTGAAAAAAACGTTGATTTTAACTAATGCTGATTTATTGTGAGAGAAAAATATTGTTCTGGAGCTGAAAATAAGCACCGATAAGATAAACGAATAGGCTCTGTTCTTTTAAACCAAAAACAAGTGCTGATTTTAGCTGATGTTGATTGGTTAAAAGAACATGACAGTCTTTTTCTGCTCGATCCGCCGAACACCGAAAAACAGAATGGCTCTTGACGAGGAGCTCTTGTAATCGTGCTGACTGCTGAGACAAGCGAGGAGAGAGAAGAGGAGCCCGAAAGCAAAAATACTACTCCTTCCGTCCACGAATAAATACAATTCTTTAGCTTTATGATTTCTATTTGACCGTCCGTCTTATTTAACAAATATTAATAAATATTATTTATTTTGTTATGACTTATTTTATTGTTAAAGATATTTACATAATAATTTATTTAATTTATTATTTGTATAAAAAATTAAATAAGACGAATGGTAAAAAAAAGTAGAGAATTGTGTTTATTTATGGACGGAGGGGTAGCTCCCACTGGCTTCGCCCTGCACTGGTGGTCCCCACGCGCAGCAATGGTCGCCGTTACCCCTGCGTATGTGCGCAGGCAGGGTCGGGGAAGGCACGGCCGGTGCTGGAAGGGACGACGGTGCGGCCGCGTGGGCGGCGTGGCGAGGGCGTAGGCGGAGACGACTGCGTAGAGACAAGCGGAGACGGCCACGGAGCTGCAAGAGGGTGAAGCCACAACGGCACGTCACGGCGGCGCATGCGTGGACGTTGGAACCGACACGGGCGTGGAGGACGGAGCCGTTGCGGGGCGTACGTGCTGAGCGTGGAGGTAGTAGGAGATAAGGTTGATCGAAGGAGATGCAGTTCGTATCATACACATGAGCGGTGAGCAGATAATGATGGAAAAGTAAACTAAAGAGAAGAAAAATGAAAAGAAGGGTATTATGGACATTTCTATTAAGTATTATTAGTGATTAATTTTTTTGTTGATCACGTCATTAGCAAGTACTAATGACAGTTTCAAATTAGACCCTTTAAGGGCACCCGTTAGGCATAGAAAGGCACGTGTTCGCCATTAGACAACTTCTCTTTGGGCTAGTGTATATTTGTACAAACACTATTTATCAGAGAATACACGTTACTTTTGATCCATCAACACTGTTCATTCAATAATTTCATCCTTTTAGTCTACAAGATGAAGCTATTTTGCCTAATGGTGAAAAAAAAAACTGCTCTAGCTCTCTAAATAAATCTGCTCTACGGGTAAAGCTGCAACTCCAGTTGTTTTGTCTAGAGCCGAAGCTGTACCAAATGGACCCTTAATCAATTATTTAAGAAAAAATGATACTTTGATGGTGGAACATACCTCATCTTCTTAGCATAAAAACGTAAGATCTTACGTGTTCTTACCACTCTAAAACACACAGTGTCGCCTTCTTCGAATATGTTTTCACGATTTTTTTTCTATACCCACGCACCTGTGCCTATCCTAATTAGACATTGATTTGATGCCCATGCCCTCAATCCATGTGTGTTGGGGTGGTTTATTTGGTGTGGAATTTAGTTGAGGGAATACATAAACATCCAAACAATGTCTTAATGTATGCGCTTTCTTCCTCCCTCTATCTCTTTTCGTGATCTAGACCTATCGACGATGGCGTTGCAACAAGCATATGGGGTAGCACAAATAGGACTTGGGACGTGAGGTGATCTGAATGCAGAGGGTCAGACGATGGCTGGTCACCATTTCATCATGTCATTTCATGGTATCAATGAACATTTGCTCTATTGCATCATCAACATTCATCTTTTTAACTTTTATTCATGTGTTATTGCAGAGAACATCAGTTAGGATTGTCAAAGATGACATCATTGGAGTACCCAGCAAAAAGTCGTTGTTTTACCCCTTGGCAATTTTTAACAAATTGAGTTTGAGAATGAGTCATTCACATGTGGTTGTTCAAAGTTGTGGAGTTCATGGAATGCTTGAAGACTTTTGTTGACTTGAAATATAAAGAAAGTATGGTTAGTATAGATATAATTTGTTTGATATTTGCACCAATAGTGGGCCAAAGAAAAGCTTGCATCATGGGTGACCTACTCTATATGTGGATTTTAGCTAGAATCTTTGTAAGGAAAAAGTCTACTTAACCCCCCAACCTATCAAGGGTGGTCTACTTGACCACCCAAACTATAAAACGGTCTACTTTACCCCCTGAACTTTCTAAAACCGGTCAAATCACCCCCAAGCAGTTTTTGGACAGTGGTTTTGCTACAGTAACGACGGTTTAGCGATAGTGACGGTGGTTTTGTCTTTTATTTTTTATTTATTTTGCGCTGAATCTTTGAAAAATCATAGTAAATCACAGAAGAATCATAAAATAAAAAATTCAATTTTGTTGGACTACACATGAGTAGATCTCCACCGTGAAAATATAATATGGTATGCGTGTTGAAATAAAGATAGCCCATGTTTTCCTGCGAAAGGTCCTAAGAGAGAGATTTATTTTCAAAAGAGCATAAGTAGAATTAGATTTAGCCACTAAATACCACATATACACCTATCCACCATATTCCATACACATGCACATCTTGGATTGATTGTATGCCTTGATTCTCTATGGATCCATTGTTTGAATTTATAACATATGAATTGTAAGTATGCTTATCCTTGTTATTACTACTCCTATGAGCTCCACTATATATTCTTAGCCATAGGGAGGCATAACATCATTAATGCCTGAAGTGAGATTCATAACTACTACATATATTAAGGGACTTGAGGGTGTCATACAATTAAGTTCTGAGTTTTATTTTGAAAACTTATAAAAACTCCGGAATATTGGTACTGTGAAGAATTTGAGACATAGTGCTTGACTTGATTGTTCTACCTTTCAATTGCTCAAGACTTATGCGAGAGCTGTAAAGCTCCATAGTTAAAGGTAAAATGAGTAAGTCTGAAGGTTAGAACAGGTATTGTCTAATTTGGAGGGGAATCTCTGTTTGAAAGCATGTGTACTTGGAAAGTATGAAAGCATTGTAGCAACTCCTGATCCAAATACATTAGTAATTAAGTTTAGTTTGTTTGCCAAGGGACTGGCAAAAGGTAAGCTTGGGGGAGTTTTTGACGGTGGATAACGTCAACTTTTATTAGAACTTTAGACACAAAAGGATACACGAATACACACTAGTCTAGGGTTTTAACTGACAATTTCCACGAGTTTTGCATATTCTGTATTTTCCAGGGATTATTCCAGAAAAGCATAAAAGAGGGATTAAAGTGCTTAAACATCACGAAACTTATCTGCGAAGGCAACGATCGTTATCAGGACGTGGGAAGCATATAGAAGACACCTGTAATAACCCTAAAATCCACACAACCTATAAATCCCAACCAATTAAAATTTTTCATTTATTTATTATGAAAACCCATTTTTCTTGTGCAAGCATATAGGTTTCATTATGAATTTGGTAATAAAGGAGTATAGCTTGCATTTTAAATCCATTCACATAGAATAATAACTTATGCATCACATTTAGGATTTATTGCAATTTATGTTTGTATTTACTCAATATTTAAAATGGGTAATATATGTACTTATACACTTAAGTGTAAATAGAAAAAAAAAAAGAAAAAGAAGAAGAGAGAAAGAGGAAGAGCAGATTCGGCCTAGCCAGCCGGCCCGTCTCCTCTTTATCAGACCCGCGCGCACGTCACTCCGAACCGGCCCACCTCGCAGCCAAACCACCACGCGCGCGCAGCCCGGGCACACACGCGCGCAGCGCCTTTCGCAGCCGCTGCCAATCGGGACCCGCTTGTCAGTCACTCTTTCTTTTCCCCTGTTTCTCTTCTTCGCGAAAGACGGTGGCCGACAGTGTCATGCAAATGGCATGACCGACAGCGCCACGCATGGCAGAGCCCTGACCCCGCTGTCCCTCGCCTGTCCCCTGCCTTGCTCGCCAAGAAGCCCGCGCGCACCACCGGAACCCTAGCTCGCGCAAGCCGCAGCCCTCCGATCGGCCCGAGCAGATCAGAGCCGCCCGCCATAGGTAGCCACCCGAGCTCCGCTATAAATTGGAGCACCTCACGGCGCCTTAACCTCGTTCCACTTGCCGCCGCCACTGGTGGCACCACCCTACGACACCGCACCACACCGAGAGAGAGAGCGAAGGAAGAAGGGCGGAGCAGAGAGAGGGGAGCACCGCCGAAGCGCTGCCGCCGCGGAGCACGCCGAAGCCGAGCACGGAGGGGAAGCCCGAGCTGCGGACGAGGAGCGGCACGGCACTGCGATCGCTCTGCACGGCTCCGACTCGCCACTGCACCGCCATCCTAGCTTCACCGACACCACGGTGAGCCACCGCACGCCATGTCCGAACCTCGCCCTGCTTTTGCCATGGCGTTCCGCCCACGGGACGCGCAGGCACGAGCCTTTACGGCTCAGGAAGATCACCTGCACCATGCACTAATGCGACCGGCCGAAACCTCGGACTACAAGCTTTGCTAGACCGAGAACGCAGCACGACGCATTCTCGGCGGAGCGCGCTCACCACCGACGCGTTCCGACGCCGAATCAACCGTTCCGAGCATTCCGACTGGCACCCGGATAGGTTAGAGCGTCGTGGAGCACCGCCACGACCCCACCCGAGCTAGCTACGCGGATCTAAGCGCTAGGGGAAGCCTCGTCTGCCCTGCTCGTGTGCTTCGCGACCCCACCGGAGCTCCGCCGTATGCCGTGGGAGAGAAGGAGGCCATACCACGACTCTAACCCGCCACCAACTGGTCGGACGACTGCCTGAGCACGCCAATTGGGGAAAGCCAAGCCTTGTCTTGCCGAAATATGGTCATCGCCGCCCTGTCATCGTCCGCCGCACCGGAGAAACACCACCGCCTTGAACAGACGCCCTGGAACCCTGCTAGCACCAAATTGAACGTCGGATCCTTGTCAACAGAGCTCGGGGAGGCGGATTCACCACTCCTCAGACCTTGTCGCGCCTCGCCGGAGCCCTGTCGGCGCAACGGCCTCACCGCCGGCGACCGGAGCTTCTCAATACCGCGACCAGGAACAAAAACCGACACCTTTTGGACTCTAGAACACACCACTAGCCCGACGGCGAACTGTGATAACCACCCCCGACCAACGTCGAGCTCGCCCGACCACCGCCGAGCTACGCCGACGCCCCCCGACCAACGTTGAGCTCGCCCGACCACCGCCGAGCTACGCCGACGCCCCCCCGACCAACGTCGAGCTCGCCCGACCACCGCCGAGCTACGCCGACGCCGGCGACTCTCTGGGAACCAGCATCGAACACCTGGTGGGCGACCATCGGGTCTGTGTTCTGTTGAGGCGCCACATGCCGCACTACTGGACCCGCGCGCCACGTGGACCAATCCCGAGCTGTCACGTGTCATCCCCTGATTAATCGGCCATTTTTCATTTTCAGAAAATAGGATAATCTTCGGAAATTCATAACTTATTCATACGATGTCCAAAAATTGCGCACCATATATCAAAATTCTCAGAAAAATGAGATCTACAATCTAAGACTATGTTTGTGTGCATTTGGCTCTTTATTTTATTGGATTTTTCTGATATACTCTATAGGAGTCGCTGACGCGACTATTTCGTGTTCGATTTCAGAGCCGGAGGAGGATCTGACTAAGGAAGACGACCACGAGTACTTTCAGGAGCTAGGAGACGACTACGAAGGTGCCATGTCCCACTAAATCCTTAGATCCTATTTACGCATTGCAAACGACATTATTGCTATTGCTTTATGATTATGTATGGATTGGTTGCATGATAGTATATTTGAATTCCCTGCCTTGTTAAGACTTTACCCTGCTATCCGCTACTAGGTTAGCTGCTGCTTAATTTACTGTTACTCTTCCACTACTTTCTACTTGCTATATGCTATGTGGTGGAATTGGGACGGTGTATAACTGATTATAACCACTGGGAGAGAGTGCTGCGTGCGTCTTGGGTGCGTGGTAAGGGTTGATGTCGACCAAGTGGGATGTGAGACAAGCCCATGGGGCAAGTCGTGCCGGGGGTGCAACCTGGGCATCCCCAAGCGAGATACCTGTGGCGGGTAAAGTTGTTAAGGAGGTTCCGGGTGGGATAGCCTTGGTGGTTTGAAGCCCGTGGACGGAGGTGCTGTGATGGCACGGGGAGAGTATCCCCTAAGTGAAGAAGCCTGCTTGGTCAAACTTAGGACGGACTAGTTTCAGGTTCATGGGAATCCTTTTCTACTCACTCGCTTCTGATGGGCGGGAGACGGCTGGACTACTTGGTAGGACGGTGCCACTACTGCTAGGTTGAGAGGTGATAAGGGTGGGCGGAGACGGTCGATGGGTTCCCGTTCCGTTCTAGATGCGCAGTACCACTGGATGGGCCCGGTACTGTGTCTCCCAGTCTCAGCATAACGGTGTAGGATCCGGAATATCCCAGGGCTGAGTGGTAGGGTGGCATCGACCTAGGCAAGCAAGCACCCGGAATTCTGCCTAGGTGTTTGCGCAACACCTATGATGGCTAATCTTGTGGGTAGTGAAACCTCTGCAGAGTGTACGGTTGATCGATCGATACATATGTCAACTTGTTGGCTATGGACCTTTCCTGTGAAGCTTCTACTAGTGTAGTGAGTGTTCTCTTTTCCCCCTGGATGACATTTTTCCGGCAGTGTACCCGCTTTGGTAGTATGCCGCTGAGATAGGCCCGAGAGGGAGTTGGGCCTGTCGAATGAGAGTGAGGTGTGGGTATGTGAGATGTGGTGATGGGAAAAGGGATGATGGTGTAATTGGAGATAAAACTTGACTAATTAAACATTGATTACAGCTGCATAGGAAAACCTTAGCCTATAGGTCTGCTTGTATAGCCTTGCATCCACTTTCCACAAAGCAAATGCTGCATAGGTGGGCTCCGTGGCCAGTACATATCGTACTGATAAATTTGCTGTCAGGTGACGAGAATGAGTACGACTTCGAGGAAGACGATGGCGAGGAATAGGGTCACGTGTTACACTCAAGTTGGCCGTGAAGGATGAAACGTTTCCGCATCTTCTAAGCTTCTCTGAATGTTGATTCCGCCAATGTGGCGATGTAATAAATGTTTATGTAAGATTTAATTACCGTTGTATGGATCCTGGTGTCAACTGAGATATGGATAATTTCATGGATTGTCCCAAGCAATCTGTTGAATTACAATTCGAGCCTGTGGATTTCCCTTCGCGGAAATCGAGGTCGTTTCAGTTGGTATCAGAGCCATACTTGACTGTAGGACGAGACCCATAGAGAATGGACGTTAGAATAGGAAGCCAGACTCTCTTTCGGTTATATTACCGACCTTGCATTCACTTTTTATGCAATGGCTTATCTAAATACAAGGACCTGCTAATCCGTTTCTTGAAAAATTTGCAGATGACCAGCCTTGGACCACCACTTCGTCCACTGAACGATGGCACTATTGAGATCCCGATCAATGGGAGGAACCACGGCGGATTTGCCATGGTGCTACGCCAGGTGTTGGAGGAGCTGGGAGCACCGTCTGACCAGATCCAGTACTTCAGCCGAGGGAAGCTTGTCGAGGCTGAGAGGTTTGAAGGACCTGTCACTACCAGAGTTGAGACACCCGTCAGCCTGACCCTCCCAGGGATGCCAGTTTTTACTGATTACACTGCTGGAGAGACTGTGGAGGACGGGGTACAGTCTGTCTCCCGCAAGGTACTACGCGCAGTTGTGTACACAGCATACGAGTACCTTAAGGGGACCCATTTCCGTCTGCTACCTCAGGCTTTGGAGCTGCACCCTGACCCCATCCAGAGGATTCTGTACACCAGCCAGATCGTTCAGGCCGAGACTGACCCTTGCCTATGCACAGTGGCACACCACCTCCAGGAGCAGGACGAGTTCATCAGCTCATTGGAGCAAAGGAGGCAGCGCGACCGAGCACGCATGGCAGAGGTCGAGGACAGTTTGCAGAAAGGGACTCAGACCCTGGAGAGTTTGAGCAGAGCAGTCACTGACTTGCAGCTGGAGTTGCAGCGCCGTGATGAATTACACCGAGCCGAGATCGTCGACTTGCGAGACAAGATCGGGGATTTTGGGTTACGCAATGACTACCTGAACAGCAGAGTATTGGGATTACAGAGGAGGCTGGACAACAAGGAGAGAGTGCTTGCTGAGAGGGAGCAGAGGAGCAGAGACAGAGGAGTCGAGATGAGCACGTTGCGCTCCAGGATCAGGGAGTTGGAGAAGCAGTTGGAGAAAGCCGAGGAGAAGTCCACCCGCAACCATGGGATTCTGATCGACCGCGTGAAGATGGTGGAGTTCTTAAAGGACAAGCTACGGAGGACAGAGACAGCTTGGAAGCAGTCCGATGCCAAGAGAGCGATTGAGGTCTGGAAGGTACAGAGTTCGCTTCCCCCACTGGAGATGGTGAAGCCCCGGGAGGGAGACTTCCGCGTACCACCCACTACGCTCAACCTGGGAGCGTGTCCGTCTCTAAGGATGCAGGAGATTGAGGCCACTCCAGAGCTAGCAGTAGCACTCGACTACTTCAAGCGCCTGACCATGACTGATGACGAGATCGAGGCAGAGGACAGCCGCATACCCGACGCCGTAATCGACCTTATGTACCAGTAGCTTATGGGACCCTGCGTGGCCCTTAGACTAGTGATACCATGAGTTGTCCTGTCATTGGCTATCTGCGCATTGCACGATCTTCTTAGCAGCTAGGAACATCCTTTATGTAATAATAACCATGTGATGAGTGACATTTGGATCTTATGCTTCTTATGGTTCTCTATGCTTCTTTGGTTGAGTGTAGGATAGCATGAAAAATGTTTTAATTCATTTAAATCGTTGAAAACATCTAACTCCTACTTAAACCACTGCAAGATTATTACTGCACTGAGCACGTACCTAATAAATTCAGATGTCGATGAGACGTTCCGCGCGTCTGGAAAACCGCCAGCCCTCCCCCGCACCTGCGCCAGGACGCGGGCGTGGTCGCAACCGTGGACGCCCAGCTGGCAGACGTGCTGGAGTTAACCTGGAAGAAGAGCTACGCCGGGCAGAGGATGCACCGCAGGAGAACGATCCGCCACCACAGGGCGAGAACGTGCCTCCGCCACCGCCACCGCCGCCGCCACCGACGTTGGCGGAAGTGATGGCACAGCAGACCCAGCTGCTGAATGCCATAGCTACTGGGATGAACAGGCACCACGGGCCACCCCAGAATGACTTCCAAAGGAAACTAGAGGGTTTCCTGAATCTGAGGCCACCTACCTTCGACGGGACCGACAGCGATCCCCTCGCTGCCGACGATTGGCTTAAAGAGATGGAGAAGAAGCTGGACCTGACCACTTGCTCCGACGAGGAGTGTGTTGGGATTGCTAGCCACTAGCTGACCGGTGCTGCACGAGCATGGTGGGACAACTACACCAGCGCTCACGAGGACCCAGCCCGCATTGACTGGGATGAGTTCACCGAGGCTTTCCGTGACCACCACATTCCTGAGGGAGTCATGGAGGCCAAGGAGAACGAGTTTCGCAACATCTCCCAGGGAGCTGACCGGACCCACGAGTACACCACCCGCTTCAACTGCTTGCTCCGCTACGCACCTGCGTCTTGCGTGAGTTCCGAGAAGGAAAAGATGTACTACTACAGGAAGGGACTTCAGACCAAGATCAGGTTGGCTCTGTCAGGGAACAAGAGCTACACTCTGCATGAGCTGATTGACCGCTGTATTGAGATCGAGAAGGATCGCATGGAAGCACGTCTGGAATTCGAGGCCCAGAACAAGGGAAAGAAGCGCCGCTCTGAGGGACCCGCTCGCACTGCTCCACCCCAGAGACAGCGAACGGGTGCACCTCCGCCTTTCCGGACTCGCCAGGGACCTTCTTCGGGAACGAGCCGTGGTGGTGGTACCAACAGCAGCAACTATCACCGCCCCGCTCAGACCTACCCTGCGCCGACTCGAGCTGTGCAGAACACACCCGCCCCCGCTACCAACACGCCAAGGACAAGCAATTGGAAGGCTCCTGCGACAGCCACAGCAGGCAGTGCGCCCTTCACTTGCTTCGGATGCGGAAAGCCTGGACACCGTGTGGCTGTGTGCCCCGACCTCAACCGTGCACCTGCAGCTGCACAGGGCACACCGAACTGGGGATCTGCTACCCAAGGAAGACTGAACCACATGACCGCTGAGGAAGCTGAAGCTGCACCTGATGCTGTGTACGGTACGTTCCTAGTTCAGGGTAACATGGCTACAGTTCTGTTCGATTCGGGAGCTACATGTTCATACATTTCATCTGCATATGCACGTAAGCATAACATACCTGTAACCCCGAGAGCAAACCCCATCCTAACTAGCTCGCCCTTAGGAACCTTCAGAAGCGTTCACATATGTAGGGGAGTGATAATCACAATCGAGGGACTTAACTTTCGAGCTGACCTAACCCTACTACCCTCCAATAGCTTAGATGTCATCTTAGGCATGGACTGGCTAACCAAACACCAGGGAGTGATATCTTGTTCACCTAGATATGTTCAGGTAACCCACCCTTGGGGAACAGCCGTCCGATGTATACCCCAAACCAGGAGAATCCAAGCTCTCCTATGTGCACTGGAGACTAAGGCAGATAAAATGGAGCTGACATTCAGAGATGTCCCAGTAGTCTGTGAATTCAATGACGTATTTCAAGAGGAGTTGCCAGGAATGCCACCAGATAGAGATGTGGAGTTTGTTATAGAGTTGATGCCAGGAACTGCACCGATTGCCAAAAGACCCTACAGAATGTCGGCTGATGAGTTGAAGGAACTCAAGAAGCAGCTGGGAGAATTACTGGAGAAGGGCTTCATTAGGCCTAGCGCCTCGCCCTGGGGATCTCCCGTTTTGTTTGTCAAGAAGAAGGATGGCACGATGAGGATGTGCATTGACTACCGGAATCTGAATGCGGTTACAGTCAAGAATAAGTACCCACTGCCCCGCATCGATGATCTGTTATATCAACAGAGTAAGGCCAAGTACTTCTCAAAGATCGATCCCCGATCAGGGTACCATCAGATGAAGATCAGGGAAGAGGATATCCCGAAGACTGCATTTGTCACTAGATATGGACAGTATGAGTGCACAGTAGTCTCATTTGGACTCACTAATGCTCCAGCATACTTCATGAACATGATGAACAAGATCTTCATGAATGAGCTAGACAAGTTTGTAGTGGTATTTATTGATGATATATTGGTTTACTCAGCCACAAAAGAGGAACATGAACATCATCTGAGGACCGTATTGGAGAGGTTGTCTCGCAACCAGCTATACGCCAAATTCTCCAAGTGCGAATTCTGGCTTGAGGAAGTTGCTTTCCTTGGTCACGTACTGTCAGGAGAAGGAGTCGCGGTAGACCCAGCCAAGATTGAAGCTGTGAAAGAGTGGGAACAACCCCGTAATGTGTCAGAAATCAGAAGCTTTTTGGGACTTGCAGGATACTATCGCAGATTTATTGAGAACTTCTCCAAGATTGCAAGACCCATGACCAACTTGCTGAAGAAAGAGAACAAGTATATATGGACTCTTGAATGTGAGAAGAGTTTTCAGACCTTGAAGGAGAAGCTCACTACTACACCTGTCCTAGCCCTGCCCGATATTCACAAAGATTTTGTTGTATATTGTGACGCCTCTCGGCAAGGTTTGGGCTGTGCACTAATGCAAGAAGGAAGGGTGATAGCTTATGCCTCAAGACAGTTGAAGGAACATGAGCAGCGATACCCGACTCATGACCTAGAACTTGTAGCCGTGGTACATGCACTCAAGATTTGGAGACACTATCTAATAAGCAACAAGTGTGACATCTACACTGACCACAAGAGCCTGAAGTACTTCTTCACTCATGAAAATCTGAATATGAGGCAGCGCAGATGGCTAGAACTCATCAAGGACTATGATCTTGAGATCCATTACCACCCAGGGAAGGCTAATGTTGTCGCTGATGCACTTAGCCGCAAAAGCTACTGCCATACCCTCATCACCAACTCTATGCCGCCTGAGCTCAGGAGAGAGTTCGACGCATTCCAGCTCGAGGTAGTCTCCTATGGCATGCTAAATGAGCTTTGCGTCGAGTACAATCTCACCTCACGGATCCGTGAAGCACAAAGGAACTGTCTTGAGATAGACTATATCCGTGGTTTGATGAAGCTGGGAAGAGGCCCCGAATACCGAGAAGATGAGCAGGGAACTGTATGGTACAAAGATAGAATCTGCGTACCGACGGATTCAGCGATACGAGAAGAGATCCTGTCGGAAGGGCATGACTCCAAATATTGCATTCACCCAGGGTCAGCCAAGATGTACCATGATTTAAGGAAGCACTTCTGGTGGGAGAATATGAAGATAGACATTGCAGGGCATGTAGCCCGATGTGATACATGCAATAGAATCAAGGCCGAACATCAGAGACCAGCATAGTTGCTACAACCAGTTGAGATACCAGAATGGAAGTGGGAGTGCATATCCATGGACTTCATATTAGGACTGCCCCGATCCGAGCATGGATATGATTCTATATGGGTAATAGTGGACCGTCTGACCAAAGTCGCACATTTTATACCGGTCAAAAGGAAGTATAGAGTTGAAAAGCTAGCAGATCTGTACGTATCAAACATTTTGAAGTTACATGGGGCACCTCTGAGTATTATATCTGACTGAGGATCACAGTTTGTATCACAGTTCTGGAAATCCTTGCACAAGTCCATCGGGACCAAGCTCGACTACAGCACAGCATACCACCCGCAAACAGACGGGCAAACAGAAAGAGTGAACCAGATTCTTGAGGACATGTTACGTGCTTGCGTATTGAGGTACAAGGAAGGATGGGAAAGCTGTCTACCCCACACCGAGTTCTCATACAACAACGGTTACCAGACGAGCATTAAGATGTCTCCATTTGAAGCGTTGTACGAAAGATCGTGCAGAACACCGCTAATGTGGTCGGAACCAGGTGAAAGGACATTCTTCGGTCCTGCTAAGATTGTGGAAGCAGAAGAAGGTGTTGCCCAAGTAAGAGAGAATTTGAGGATTGCACAAAGTAGGCAAAAGAGCTATGCAGATAGAAGACGTAGAGAGCTTGAGTTCAAGGTTGGGGATTATGTCTACCTCAAGGTATCTCCGCTTCGTGGCACCGTCAGATTCCACGTAAAAGGGAAATTGGCACCAAGATATGTTGGGCCATACAAGATCTGTAAAAGGGTTGGAAAGCTTGCTTACAAGCTGGAACTACCGGAGGAATTATCTGGAGTACACCCCGTGTTCCATGTCTCGCAATTAAGGAAGTGTTTGAAGCTTCCCGAGGAGCAAGTTCCTACGGATGCATTAGACCTGCAAGACACACATGAATACAAGGAACATCCGATCAAGATCTTGGCACGGGATACCAAGGAGACGTGGAACAAGACTATTCCGATGTGCAAGGTACAGTGGAGCAATCACACTGAAAGGGAAGCTACGTGGGAGAAAGAATCGGACTTGCGGATTATGTTTCCTTACCTCTTCGAAGGGTACGTTATCTCTGAATCTCGAGGTCGAGATCCTAATGAGGGGGAGGACTGTAATAACCCTAAAATCCAAACAACCTAAAAATCCCAACCAATTAAAAATTTTCATTTATTTATTATGAAAACCCATTTTTCTTGTGCAAGCACATAGGTTTCATTATGAATTTGGTAATAAAGGAGTATAGCTTGCATTTTAAATCCATTCACATAGAATAATAACTTATGCATCACATTTGGGATTTATTGCAATTTATGTTTGTATTTACTCAATATTTAAAATGGGTAATATATGTATTTATACACTTAAGTGTAAATAGAAAAAGAAAAAGAAAAAGAAGAAGAGAGAAAGAGGAAGAGCAGATTCGGCCCAGCCAGCCAGCCCGTCTCCTCTTTATCAGACCCACGCGCGCGTCACTCCGAACCGGCCCACCTCGCAGCCAAACCACCACACGCGCGCAGCCCGGGCACACACGCGCGCAGCGCCTTTCGCAGCCGCTGCCAACCGAGACCCGCTTGTCAGTCACTCTTTCTTTTCCCCTGTTTCTCTTCTTCGCGAAAGACGGTGGCCGACAGTGTCATGCAAATGGCGTGACCGACAGCGCCACGCATGGCAGAGCCCTGACCCCGCTGTCCCTCGCTTGTCCCCTGCCTTGCTCGCCAAGAAGCCCGCGCGCACCACCGGAACCCTAGCTCGCGCAAGCCGCAGCCCTCCGATCGGCCCGAGCAGATCAGAGCCGCCCGCCATAGGTAGCCACCCGAGCTCCGCTATAAATTGGAGCACCTCACGGCGCCCTAGCCTCGTTCCACTCGCCGCCGCCACTGGTGGCACCGCCCTATGACACCGCTCCACACCGAGAGAGAGAGCGAAGGAAGAAGGGCGGAGCAGAGAGAGGGGAGCACCGCCGAAGCGCTGCCGCCGCGGAGCACGCCGGAGCCGGGCAGGGAGGGGAAGCCCGAGCTGCGGACGAGGAGCGGCACGGCACTGCGATCGCTCTGCACGGCTCCGACTTGCCACTGCACCGCCATCCTAGCTTCACCGACACCACGGTGAGCCACCGCACGCCATGTCCGAACCTCGCCCTGCTTTTGCCATGGCGTTCCGCCCACGGGACGCATAGGCACGAGCCTTTACGGCTCAGGAAGATCACCTGCACCATGCACTAATGCGACCGGCCGAAACCCCGGACTACAAGCTTTGCTAGACCGAGAACGCAGCACGACGCATTCTCGGCGGAGCGCGCTCACCACCGACGTATTCTGACGCCGAATCAACCGTTCCGAGCATTCCGTCTAGCACCCGGATAGGTTAGAGCATCGTGGAGCACCGCCACGACCCCCCAGATCTAGCTACGCGGATCTAAGCGCTAGGAGAAGCCTCGTCCGCCCTGCTCGTGTGCGTCGCGACCCCACCGGAGCTCCGCCGTATGCCGTGGGAGAGAAGGAGGCCATACCACGACTCTAACCCGCCACCAACTGGTCGGACGACTGCCTGAGCACGCCAATTGGGGAAAGCCAAGCCTTGTCTTGCCGAAATATGGTCATCGCCGCCCTATCATCGTCCGCCGCACCGGAGAAACACCACCGCCTTGAACAGACGCCCTGGAACCCTGCTAGCACCAAATTGAACGTCGGATCCCTGTCAACAGAGCTCGGGGAGGCGGATTCACCACTCCTCAGACCTTGTCGCGCCTCGCCGGAGCCCTGCCGGCACAACGGCCTCACCGCCGGCGACCGGAGCTTCTCAATACCGCGACCAGGAACAAAAACCGACACCTTTTGGACTCTAGAACACACCACTAGCCCGACGGCGAACTGTGAGAACCACCCCCGACCAACGTCGAGCTCGCCCGACCACCGCCGAGCTACGCCGACGCCCCCCGACCAACGTTGAGCTTGCCCGACCACCGCCGAGCTACGCCGACGCCCCCCGACCAACGTTGAGCTCGCCCGACCACCGCCGAGCTACGCCGACGCCTCCCCGACCAACGTCGAGCTCGCCCGACCACCGCCGAGCTACGCCGACGCCGGCGCCTCTCTGGGAACCAGCATCGAACACCTGGTGGGCGACCATCGGGTCTGTGTTCTATTGAGGCGCCACATGCCGCACTACTGGACCCGCGCGCTACGTGGACCAATCCCGAGCTGTCACGTGTCATCCCCTGATTAATCGGCCATTTTCCATTTTCAGAAAATAGGATAATCTTCGGAAATTCATAACTTATTCATACGATGTCCAAAAATTGCGCACCATATATCAAAATTCTCAGAAAAATGAGATCTACAATCTAAGACTATGTTTGTGTGCATTTGGCTCTTTATTTTATTAGATTTTTCTGATATACTCTATAGGAGTCGCTGACGCGACTATTTTGTGTTCGATTTCAGAGCCGGAGGAGGATCTGACTAAGGAAGACGACCACGAGTACTTTCAGGAGCTAGGAGACGATTACGAAGGTGCCACATCCCACCAAATCCTTAGATCCTATTTACGCATTGCAAACGACATTATTGCTATTGCTTTATGATTATGTATGGATTGGTTGCATGATAGTATATTTGAATTCCCTGCCTTGTTAAGACTTTACCCTGCTATCCGCTGCTAGGTTAGCTGCTGCTTAATTTACTGTTACTCTTCCACTACTTTCTACTTGCTATATGCTATGTGGTGGAATTGGGACGGTGTATAACTGATTATAACCACTGGGAGAGAGTGCTGCGTGCGTCTTGGGTGCGTGGTAAGGGTTGATGTCGACCAAGTGGGATGTGAGACAAGCCCATGGGGCAAGTCGTGCCGGGGGTGCAACCTAGGCATCCCCAAGCGAGATACCTGTGACGGGTAAAGTTGTTAAGGAGGTTCCGGGTGGGATAGCCTTGGTGGTTTGAAGCCCGTGGACGGAGGTGCTGTGATGGCACTGGGAGAGTATCCCCTAAGTGAAGATGCCTGCTTGGTCAAACCTAGGACGGACTAGTTTCAGGTTCATGGGAATCCTTTTCTACTCACTCGCTTCTGATGGGCGGGAGACGGCTGGACTACTTGGTAGGACGGTGCCACTACTGCTAGGTTGAGAGGTGATAAGGGTGGGCGGAGACGGTCGATGGGTTCCCGTTCCGTTCTAGATGCGCAGTACCACTGGATGGGCCCGGTACTGTGTCTCCCAGTCTCAGCATAACGGTGTAGGATCCGGAATATCCCAGGGCTGAGTGGTAGGGTGGCATCGACCTAGGCAAGCAAGCACCCGGAATTCTGCCTAGGTGTTTGCGCAACACCTATGATGGCTAATCTTGTGGGTAGTGAAACCTCTGCAGAGTGTACGGTTGATCGATCGATACATATGTCAACTTGTTGGCTATGGACCTTTCCTGTGAAGCTTCTACTAGTGTAGTGAGTGTTCTCTTTTCCCCCTGGATAACATTTTTCCGGCAGTGTACCCGCTGTGGTAGTATGCTGCTGAGATAGGCCCGAGAGGGAGTTGGGCCTGTCGAATGAGAGTGAGGTGTGGGTATGTGAGATGTGGTGATGGGAAAAGGGATGATGGTGTAATTGGAGATAAAACTTGACTAATTAAACATTGATTACAGCTGCATAGGAAAACCTCAGCCTATAGGTCTGCTTGTATAGCCTTGCATCCACTTTCCACAAAGCAAATGCTGCATAGGTGGGCTCCGTGGCCAGTACATATCGTACTGATAAATTTGCTGTCAGGTGACAAGAATGAGTACGACTTCGAGGAAGACGATGGCGAGGAATAGGGTCACGTGCTACACTCAAGTTGGCCATGAAGGATGAAACGTTTCCGCATCTTCTAAGCTTCTCTGAATGTTGATTCCGCCAATGTGGCGATGTAATAAATGTTTATGTAAGATTTAATTACCGTTGTATGGATCCTGGTGTCAACTGAGATATGGGTAATTTCATGGATTGTCCCAAGCAATCTGTTGAATTACAATTCGAGCCTGTGGATTTCCCTTCGCGAAAATCGAGGTCGTTTCAACACCCGAAGCAACCGGGGCCCCGTACCCTGTTAGGTGGGGCCGGCCGGCGCTAGGGTGGGGCCAGGCGGCGCCCCCTGCTAGGGTTTGGCCCTGCCTTCTGGAATATTTCTCCACCGCCTCCTACGATGCATCTTGGCCCTTGGTTAGTCGGTTTGATCCTGCGGCGCACGTTCATCCCACCGGGCTATAAATAAAGGGGCAGACCCCCTCCCTAAAAGGCAATCCCATTATTCATCCAAAGCATCAAGTCTTCGGTCAAGCCATCAAGAGCCTTCTAGTTCATCAAGAGCCTTCTAGTTCATAGTTCTAGTCTAGTTAGATTAGAAGTAGAGGAGTTCTAGTTCTTCAGCGGGATCTGAAGCCCCCGGCGTCTGTCTGGAGCGCGGAGTTCGGTATAGTTCTAGTTCTTTCTCTATTATTGTATTCTTCATTATGATTAGGAAAACATTGTTCTTAATAGTTCATATGTTTTTAATTACAATAGTCATTGTCTACTTTGATTATATGTCTAGCATAGCTAGTTTGATCTTATTGAATTCATGTAATTGCTCGTATAGCGTTTATCCAAACGATCGATGGGTAGATGATAAACAATATATAGACGTGGTATTTAGATATTCTGTTTATCTGCGAATCACCCTGATGTGTCGGGTCGTGTGGTAGTTCGCGTAGGTGACATCTACATTGATTCCTCTGTAGTCCACCCCCCGTATGTAGGCAAGCAGGCACGTTCGCGAAGTTGGATGATGACTCTGTTTCACATCCTTCCTAGATGATGCCCTTTACATGTGATCATGATGTAGGACTAATCTAACAATGATTGCTAGATGTAATTGCACTAATTAGAGTTATTCATTGATGTAGTTATAGAATTACCTTAGATATTAATTCCTTAGTTTATCCATTGGCTAGCTATTACTATGACTAGAAAGTGCTCTGATGTTTATCCATTATTTATGATGCTTGATCATACTTATCACCTGTACTTATCTTTATTATCTTGTGACCTCTACCTGTTGTGAGTAGAGTAAATGACATCGGTAACACCGCTTATTCATTGTATATAGTTGTTATCAGTATAATAGATTATAGTTTATCTAGTCCTTCCCAGTGGTATAAATATAAATCGACAACCTGATAGAATTCTAGGTAAAATGCTACAATGGTATAATTATCTGTCCACTTGCAGAATTGTTCTTAGTTTATATTTATATATTTCTACCTAGTCACATGGAATAATATATGAAACATTTATTTATTCTTAGCATATATAATTAGGGATGACAACCTAGTTCATGCCTAAGAATTTTGGTGATAGATAAGTGGCTAGTTGCTAATGACCAGTTAATTAGTTACCATACATCTCTAATCTCGTCTCTAGTATTAAAAGTTATGTAGTTATATTTGGCGACGTTAGTAGATGTCAATAAGCATTTTTGGCGCCGTTGCCGGGGAAGGCACATTAAACTTAGGAAATATTGATAACATATATTGCATAATGGATAAGATTGTATTACCGATTGATCTCTAACTCAAACAGGCACACCCTTACTTTTATCATTTGCTTATCTTATGCAGGGTGATGAATGAATGGTTTTTCCCTTCCAAAGAACTTCACTGACGATCCAGAGAAACTCCTTAGAAGGAAGAAGTTCGTAGAGGCGAGGGATAATTTCGAGTTACCACCAAGAACACCCATCGCTGCTCAAGGTAGTCCATCAGAGGAGCCAGCTCCAACACTGGAAGAAGAACACTTGGGAGAAGATTAAGCTCCTATGTTTGAAGACATAGCTGAGAAGACACCGCGCGAGTTCTCTGGCCCAACAATAGCAAACATCTGGACTGGACCAGCAGTCAACACTGGGGAGAATGGATTCGAGCTCAAATCTGCTCTTATCACCATGGTTCAAGCTAGTCAATTTTGTGGAAAAGCTCATGAACACGCAAGTGCAAACTTACAACGCTTTCTAGAGATCTGCAGCACCTTCATGATCAGAAGAGTACCAAGAGATACAAATTTTACTCTGTCTTTTCCCATTTTCACTTTTGGGGAAAGCTAAGCAGTGGTTCTACACCAATAAAGAGAAGAACATTACATGGGACCGATGCTCAACTGCTTTCCTGGCAAAGTTCTTTCCTACAGGTAAGACGAATGCTCTACGTGGGAAAATTTGAAGCTTTCAACAGCAATATGATGAATCATTCACTGAAGCATGGGAAAGATTTCAAGATTATATTGAAGACTGTCTTCATCATGGGATAGAGGATTAGCTATTGATGCAGACCTCCTACCACAGGCTTATCTCTAGCACCCATGAGTCCATAGATGCTGCAGCTGGAGGAGCTTTCCTGTCACTTAAGCTTCCAGACGCCAAAGCAACTTGTTGAGAAGATGGCCTCAAGCTGTAATGAAGAACGTACTCAACCTCATAAGAGAGGAGAAGGCATCCATCATCTCAAGGAAACTGACATGGTCACTACCAAGCTAAACCTCATGATGAAGAAGCTTGTAACACCCTGAATTTAAAATCTAGCATTATTAATATTATTAGAATTTTTAATTATATTATTGCCATATAATATCAGGTAAATTAAATACTTTAATTATGTTTTGTTGCGTTCATGCCGGTTGCATCATTTTATTGAATGGAGAAATAATTATTTAAATCTCGTTTAGATTCTGATCGATTTTATTATGCTAAAAAATAAATGAAATATATTGTAATGGTTTATATTAGAACCAGATCCCAAAATTATTTTGAACATATATTTTACTTCAAAGTATTTTGCAAAACAAAATAGAAGACAGGAAAGAAAAAAAAGAAAAGGAAAACACTCAGCTCACCCCTCTCTCAGGTCGGGCCTAGCCCACATTCCTCTTCCCCCTTTCCCTCCCCTTCTCTGTTATTCGCGTCGGCGGCCCAGCAAATCGGCCCACAGTGGCCCACAGCACGGCCCGCACCCCTCCTCTCCTCTCCTCTCTCTCTGTTTCGTTGGTAGGTGGAGCCCACCCATCAGGGTCGTCCCCAACCTCCGCCCCGTCCTTCCCGGCATGGAACCGAAGGCCCCGATCCGATCCTCTCTCCCTCGCGCGTGCTCATATAAGGAGCCCAGTGCACCTAGCCGCGCCGCCATCACCACCGCAGCTTCAGGCCCTCTCCCGTGCGCCCTCTCCAGCCTCCGCACAAGCTCACGGCCGCCATTGGAGGATCTCCGCCGAGCTCGCGGGTCCCCCCTCCAGAGACCTCCTCCGATGCTCCCTTCTTCCCATACGGCCACGCCGCGAAGCTGCGACCTCGCCCCGATCCTCGGCATCATCGATTGGAGCCCGAAGCCGCCTGTCACCGGAACGTCGCCTCCAACCGCCGCTGCACCTCGTCGACTCTCACCTCCGAGCATCCCTCGGCCGATTGGATCCCCTTGGTGAGATTCCTGAGTCTCCCTCTCTCTCCTAGTGTCCTTTATTCGCTGATTCGTGAACTCCAGTGCCGAATTCGAGAGCTCCAGTGAGCTCGTTGCCGCTGCCCATGGCGGCCGCCCTGTTTCGTTCCACCCCGGCCGCGTACGAGCCGTGATACGAGTTCGCCTCGACCTCCTCTCTCTCCTTGTGCGGACGGTTCACCAAATAGTGACCAAAAACCCTAGAACTGCACGCTCCGGCCATCTTCCGGCCATGGCGCCACCGCAGGCCCTGTCTGCCGGCCGGTGAGCCCCAACACCACCCCACCCGATCTAATCACAGCCCTTGATCTGAGATCCAACGAGCCACAGTGGCCCATACCCCTTCGCGGGGCGTTTTTGCCAAAACCCCCTGTAGTTTTTAAAGTGTTAACCCGCACACCTTTGCGTATTTCCTAGATTACATAAACGCTTTAAGAAAAACATATTTTGTGTCGGTTTAAATTAAAACACGCTTTCAGTAATTACAGAACAGCCAACATCCTTATTTAGGCCATAACTTTGTCATTTTTGATCCAATTTGAGTGATTCAACTTGCGTTAGATTCGTATTTTCATCCTATTTATGGTTTTGCTACTGTACAGTAGGTTTGAAACATTTAAATTTTGAATTAATATTATATTAATCATATTTCTAAAGAAAATCTTTGAAAAATCATATCTTTAGCATTTTAACTCCGTTTTTCATGATCTTTATACCGATGCGATCGTAGAAACGAGTATGATAATTTGATGATATTTTCATACTGTTTTTACACTATTGGTGTACTATTTATTATTTTATTTCATTGTTGTGGGCCATGTATGTTGATTGCCGCCAGACGGTGTTGAGAGTGAGGATCTCCCCGATCAGGTGTTCGATACCCCGGATCCTACGCTTTACGAAGGCAAGTGTCCTTGCTCATCTTGCACCTACTTTATTTACTTTTGTATTAGAGTGGTTAGATCTTTAGTTGCATGCAGAGTCTAATTTCGAATCCCATGATAGGGTTTACTAGAACTTGTTTATATCATCCTTGAAACCCCGGGTTGGGAACATGGTAGAAGTCATGCTTAGCCTGCAGTCTTGGGTTGGGAAGAGTTTAATTAAAAATTGATTAATGATCTATGCAACATATGGAATTGGTAATCTTTTTAGCAACATGGTGATTAGGCAAATCCGGCAGGATGGACCGTTTTGGTTGGTGCCGTGTAACGGCTGTTGCTGTTGGTGGTTTGGGTTTGTGCTAGTTATCCTGCCTGGATCCCTAGGACCTGGTTCCCGACGCATGTAACCTGGCTTTACAGCGCAAACATGAGGTCTAGAGTGGGGCTGGACCTGGCTAATTAATTAGTTCCTCTAAGTTATGGCTTTACACGGGGTTTGTTTATATGGCTCGAGAGGGGGCTTCTGCAGTGGGTTGTTACCCATGTTAGTGGTGAAACCTTAGAGGTACGTGTAAAATAGGCTTAGAGGGCTTTGTAAAGCCCTTGTAGTGTGACCCCGCCGTTCACCTAGGTAGTGTTTGGTAGTGTTTGGCGTAACGGGGACAACACGACTCGTGGTGAAAGTGTGCAACCTCTGCAGAGTGTAAAACTGATATATTAGCCGTGCACGTGGTCAAGAGCTGGCTTGGACGTCTTCAGGATTATTTGGTTTCTTGGTTATGGTTGGGTGGTTCCTTTGGGAAAGGAACGGGTGCTTGGATGGACTTCCAAGTGTTGGTTGCTTGGATGGATTTCCAGGTGTGGTTTTGGTCGGTTGGATTTCCGAGTGTTGGTTACTCTAAGGAGATGAGATTTCACTTAGTTAAATAGGTGCTTAGGGAATTAAGGAAATAGGATTTTGTCGCTTTAGATGCGGAGTCAAACCAAGTCAGCGTATCCTTGTTATAAGCTACATGTCATATTTTCCTACACTTGCGGAGTACATTTCAATGTACTCACCCTTCCTCGTTGTCCCCCTGCTACCCTACCCAGACGTCGGCGTTGACGAGGAGGACTACGTGGAGGACGGTGACTACGACCCAGATGACTTGTACTAGGCTGGTGCTGCCCCCGGTCGACGTTCCTGTGGAGATGACGTCCCTTTCCGCTGGAGTTTTAGTTATCATTTATGTACTTTTCTTTTAGATCCACAGGTCCTTTGTAATAATGTTATGATTATATATTTAGCATTGTTATGATACTATTATGACGTCAATATATGTATGGTTTATTGATCCTGGCATACATATATTGTGCATTCGATTTTGTTCTTAAAATCAGGTGTGACAGAATGGTATCAGAGCCATGTTGACCGTAGGACGCTAGCCTAGATGGTCACTTTGCCAAAATTATTTTAATAAAACATTCCCTTCTCTTCTATTTCAACTTTGCAAGTGATTTGATAAAAAGCTTCCGTTACTTTCACTTCTCTGGACTTCTCTATGCTTATTATAAAAGTTTTCCAAAGTAGGATCATTTTAGATTTTAGGTGCCCTCCCTAAGAAGTTTGATATTGTTAGATCGTTGTATTGCTATGTACTGGTGCATAAGTTTGATTTGGATCTTCGTAATGATTGTTGGTGTGTAGTAGTCGTCTGACTGCTATGGCATCTTTTGTTAATAAATTATTTTCTTTATATATTATAGTTATATTTAGTTGGGTTTCGTTTATTCATTATCTCAACTTTGCCCTTGATCATATCAGATGGTGGACACCAGGAATGGTGACACGGGCAATGGTCAGAACGGTGCAGGAAACAACAACAACCAGCCACTGCCACCACCACCGCCACCACCAGTTTGTGATCCAGTGTAGATGGCCACCATGCAGCCGCAGATGATGCAGACTATGGCCCAGATGATGACCAGCATGCACCATATGCAGCAGGGTGCACCAGATGCTCAGCCAGCCCGGCCACAGGACACTTTCAGGAGGTTCGTGCTCACTCAACCTCCTGTCTTCAAGCATGCTATGGAGCTACTTGATACAGATGACTGGCTCCAGACCATTGAGAGCAAGCTAGAGATTGCTCATTGTGAGGGCCGTGATAAGGTCCTCTATGCTGCCCATCAGTTGCAGGGCCAGGCGAAGAACTGGTGGACAGCCTACACCGCCGCTCATGAGGATGCTCAGACCATTACATGGGATGAATTTCATCGCAGCTTTCGGGCCCACTATGTTCCGTCCGGAGTTCCTAGAGCTCAAGCAAGGTGGGACGCTGGTTCGTGACTACCTCACCAAGTTCACTCAGCTGTCCCGCTATGCTCCTGATGATGTCAACACTGATGAGAAGAAGCAGGACTGTATCAGGAGAGGCCTGAACCAGGGAATCCGCTATGCTCTGGCCTCCAATGACTACTCGTCATTCCAGAAGCTAGTGGATAAGGCCTTTGCTGTTGTGAGAGAAAAGCAAGGCACGGAGGCAGTTCGTAAGAGGAAAATGTCCTCCCAGGGTCAGTCTTCTGAGGGCAATGCTCGTGCCCGCTGTTGGTATTTTTGACATCACTTCACGTTAAGTTATCATCTCTAGCATGATGCCAAAAACCAAAGGTAAAATAATCTTCACTTGCCTCCTAAAAATAATACAATAGAATATATCCGCAAGCGCACAGATAATTCTCCCATTGTAGCACTTCACTCGGTAAGTATTCCGAGTATCATTGATTTGTTTTATGCCAAAAGGATAAAGGGGCATTCTACTCATTAGTATAATCTACTATAATGATTGGAAAGATAAATGTGCAGACCTATGATAACCCATAACTCTAGTGCTTTAGCGATAAATAAGTTAATGATATATGATAAATGATAACTGAGTAAATGAGGTAAATGGTATTACAGAGATAGAATATAGAGACTCACTAATGTAGTAAAACAATCTCGAGATTCGGCTAAAGTAAAGGAAACCTATGTAATTACTAAATACAAAGTCTACAGCCTACGCCACATTACACATTTTCATCTATAGCATAATCAACTCAGAAAACATCATAAGGAGCATCATCTAATGAGGATATTAAGACACAAGGGTCACCTCTTTCGCGACCGCGCTCTGCTTGTCCTACTTACGTGGGGTGGACTACAGAGGAACCAACGCAGCTGTAACCTACGCGGACTACCACACGACCCGGCACGTCAGGGTGCCTCAGTAGGTACATAATATATCTAGACACCACGTCTACATAATGTATACCACCTAACTCACTCGAGTACTGAATTAGGCGCTTTACGATCAAATGACAATCATCATCACGAATCACAACTATATCGAATATGCAATTAGAATAAACTAAGAACTGAATAAGTAGCAATATATTAAAATAAAGCAAAGTCATAATGAGATACAAGATAAGATTACCGATCTCCAGACGAATGGATCTGGAATCCCGAGCGTAGCGCCCAACTCTACTTGAACCTTGCTAGACGCCTAAACTATGAACTTGAAGAACTGGAGCCCTATTTCTAATCTCTGAAAACCCTAACTTCCGTCTACTTTTGACGAATGAAACAGGAGGAATGAATTGATGCTTTGGGAGGGGGTCTGCCCCTCTATTTATAGCCCGGTGGGATGAACGTGTGCCGTGGGATCAAACCGACTTGAATAAAGGGCCTAGATGACTCCAGAGAGGCGGTGAAAGAAGACTCCAAAAGGTGGACCGAAACCCTGGGGGGGCGCCGGCCGGCCCCACCCTGGTGGGGTTCAGTCCCCGGTCGCTTCGGGTGTGTTCTGGACTCTTCCAGGGTCTTCGTGATGATGTTTTCTTGGCGGTTAAGTTTTGTGGTAATTAAGCACTTTAATCCTTCTTTTAAGCCTTTCTGGAATAATCCCTGGAAAATACATAATTCACCAAAAGTCGTGGAATTTGTCAGTAATAACCCCTATGCTTCTATTATTGATCTTCCCTAGGCATTAGTTGACGGTATAAAATTGGTACTTAATGACCGTCAACAATGCCCCCAAGCTAAGTCTTTGCTAGTCCCTTAGCAAAGTTGACTTGAAATAATTTATTCAGGATTCCATAAAAATGTACAACTCCCAACAAATACTTAAATATTTAAACAGAAATTCTTCTCCGGATTGTAATTCATTAATCTACCTTTCAAACTTATTCCTATTCTTTTCAATCGTGGGGCTTTTAAACTAAGTCTTGGGTAATTGTGAGACAGAATAATCAAGCAAGCACTAAGTCTTTCATCCTTTGTTTCAACCATCGCTCCAGAGATTTTTTTTTGAATAAGTATGTAATTTTTATTTAGGAAATAATGAGAGCCTACTAATAAGATTGCAGAGGACTACTAAGCTATACATCATGATTGAATGCGTGAATGTGATCAAATTTCATTTTTAAACTCCTATGCATTTTCCTTTATTTTCTATTTTTCTAAAGAGTGTGGGCTATCTCCCCAGCGCATACTTTTTGTACCCATTTTTTTTCTCTCAGGCGGGTGTCTTTGCACCCATTGTTTTTCTCTTTGTTTTTTGGCACATACCCTTTTGATATGGCATCTTTCAGGCTCATACTTCTTTGGTATGGCATCTTTTAGTTTTATAACCCACACTCTCTGTTGGACTTCTAAGAGAGAGACTTGTGCATAGAGCGAAAACTTTTTGTGCATGTGAATTCAATCATGAATGTATAACAGAATAGTCTACTTAAATCATATTAGCAGAAAAAATTATTATATTTGTTTTGATTTTGATTTTTGAAATGTCTGGAGCTTAGGTGTCACTCAGAATGAAATAAATAGCAACTTATACCTTCTTATATCATATCTGTCAATTACTTAGAAAAGCTTATGCTACCCACTGATATCAAGTTTCAGAATAAATTTTCATGGTACATAAACTTCATACAATTCGTAAGAGAATTTAAATTTAAACACTAAGCAATTGCAGGAAATTATATTTAAACAATTTAAATATCTTTTTGATTTTTTTCTCTAGCTTCAAGTTCTAATTATTCTAAAGACAAATTGAACGCGAAATTTAAAGTAAACTTAATTATACAATCTATTTTTTTGGTTTTTCATTTTTTTTACACAAGTATTAATTTAATGCAATAACTAAAGAAAGCAGTAAATACATTTTTATTTGATTTTCTTGTTGTTTTTAGCAATATTGAAATTGACAGAATTGAAGACTGGATTAAATACTGAAATAAAAAGTATATATAAAGGTGATAGGTACTCACCTAGCGGGGATCTCCCCCAAGCTGGATGTTGCTCAGTAATGTGGTGGAGGTGGCGGCGGGTATCCCATTTGATGTATCAAATATTCCAATCCGCTCTGCGTCTGCTGCTGTCCCTGATATATCTGATCCAGTCGTTGGTCCGTGCTGTGCTGCCATTATTCATGCTGGTAGAACCTGTTGTCGACCTGCTGCTGCCACTGCTCGTGCTGGTGCAGTGTGTCGCTTATCATGTGCTGTCCCTGTTCAATGTTAGTGAGACGCATAGATAAAGCTGAAAAATCGTTAGCGGTAGCCAAAAAGTGCTGCTCAGGCGACCGATAGGAGTCATCTTTTGGTGGTGCGTGGAACGGATACGGTCCACCAGTGGTGAAATCCTTGTTCCCGCGTGTAGAAAAAGATGCTCGTCCTCTCTGAAAATCAGTTACTCCCCAACCCGCTGCTGCTGCTGACGAAGATTCTCCTTGCTGAAATGTGGGTTGTTCCTCCCATCCTGCATGTGCAGTCCACTGCTGGCGTGGCCCCTGCGTCGATACCTGTTCACCAAAATCAACATAGTGGGAATAAGCTGGCCCAGATGGTGCTGGGTCAGCTCCAGTGAAACTAGTTCTCGGCGCCCTGCTGATGCGTGCGGACGCACACCTGCCAACATTAGCTCTAACAGCTGGAAAAATAAAATTCTGAACAGAATAATTCGTAAATCCCCGTCTGGTAGTTCGTACTTATTGTCATAATTTTTATAAATCATAACTATTTTATTATTTCGGCGTTTGAGCATGTGAGCACGAAAGAAAAAATCATAACCAATAATTCTGCGGGCATCAGAAATATAAACAAGTGAAGCATTTAATAATAACCCTAGCCCTGTAGCTAAACATGTAATCCAGGAAGTAAAAGAAATACTGCACTTTCTCAAGGAAGGGATAGTTTTCCAATAATTCAACATCATTTTTACAGGTGACGTCTTCCTCTTTTTAATCATGATATATAACAAATGCAGTTCATCTTGTTTAATAGTATTTAACTCCTCTCTAGGAAAGAATGTAAAAGCTAGCCATTTAAACATGAATCTCAGTGTAGGGTGATGAACT
Organism: Eremochloa ophiuroides; assembly: GCA_038502445.1. Lineage (NCBI taxonomy): Eukaryota > Viridiplantae > Streptophyta > Magnoliopsida > Poales > Poaceae > Eremochloa > Eremochloa ophiuroides. The sequence goes on from JAHLJS010000067.1 coordinate 65,354, forward strand.
TCTTCAGTAGTATATTTTTTTCTCTCTGGTTTCTTTGCAGTGATACTCTCCCAAAAATCATCTTTATCAAAGTCTTGGAGAGTTTCAGAAATATTGACTACACATTGATTATTGAATCCTAATGCTAAACTAAGAGTTTTCCAAGGGAGGGTGAAAGGTTTATTAAATATTCTAAAGTTAACCTCATCATCATCAAAGTCTAGGGTGCTAATAAATTCTATAGTGAGTAACTTGCTACCCTGCTCATTAATTTGCCATGCATTTTCCCATCCAACATTTCTAAAAATAAGCTCAAACTCGGAATCCATTCCGGTTTCATAGAGCAAAGTGACATCAAAAATTGGAGTATGCATAAATTCCTTATTTTTAACCACATTTAATATCTCCCTTTGCGGTTTAGTTGGTAATGAAATTTGAGTTATGCTTGTGAGCTCATACCTCTCTTCCGGTTGGGAAGAGGATGACGGATTATCATACGTGAAGGGTGACGGAGGATCGATATTCATGTCGGAGCCGACGAACGATGGCACTTGTGATGATGATTGACTTCTTGTTGTGCGGCGTGAGAAAGCTCTTCCAAGGGATCGAATGACACCTTTCATTCTATTGCTCATCTTGCCTGTAAAATGAAGAACACGAAGAACACGACAAGAACGAACAAGAACAAAATAAGAACAAGCAAGAACAAGTGGAGAGAAGGAATCAAAGTGGTGATCTCTCTTCTAGGTCTTCTTGCTAATTTTCTTCTCTACCCTTTTTCTTGCTTAAACTTGAATCAAATGAGAGTTTGTGATCACGAGCAGCACGGCAAGGTGGCAAGGAGCTCTCTGGTGTGTAGGTGAGTGAGTGAGCAAATGAGAGAAGTGGGAGGCAGAGAAGTGGAGGAGGGGCGCCGGCCGGCGTGGCCATGGTGCCGGCCGGCCCCACCTGGTGTGCTCTGGCTCTCAACTTTTGAAAATGTCGACACCACCTTCATCTACTTCTAAATGCATGTGATTGCTTTCTCTGGTGAATGAATAAATGTTGGGTAGTGCATGCATGGAGTTTGGATGGTAGTGAAATGTGGTGGTTGAAGATAATGCATGATGTGACTTGATGTGATGATGGTGGGTCCCATATGTCTCCTGTATTTATACCGTATAATGACATAAGAATGAAAAACTAAATTACTTTTATGAATCTATAAAAAATTAGAATTCTAATGATAGTCTTTTTATAATTTTCTGCCACCACAGTAAATTTTACTGACAGGGGTTTAACACTCTGTTAGTAATAACCACATGGGGCTTAAGCTTTAATCATGCTATGCTTATTTTTATTTCTTTTTAATAATGCAATTTATGAGAAAGTAAATATGCAAATTTTAATGCAAGAATTAAATTACCGATAACTACCGAGTTACCTCCCGACGATGGTTCGGGGTTTTTGAGTCCGCCGATCCGGACTTCTCCAGTTGAATTATTCTTCATGATTCATCTCCGGTGTTGGAGATGTTGTTGCATCTTGTTCTTCATGACACTTCAACGTTTGTTATTGCTCCAGTCTTGGCTTGAATGCGAATCGCTCTTCTTGCCCATTGATGGTGAATGTGATCTCTCCAGCTCCGATGTTGATGGTTGCATTTGCAGTGTTTAGAAATGGTCGCCCGAGGATGAGGGGTATCTTCCTCTCTTCCTGCATGTCAAGTACTACAAAATCTACAGGAATGAAAAAGTTGCGGATTTTTACCGGAATATTTTCTGCGATTCCTACGGGATAGCGGACTGATTGGTCAGCTAATTGCAAACACATCGTGGTTGGTGTGAGCGTAGAATAGTTGAGTTTGTCGAAGGCGGTCTTGGGCATGACGCTGACACTTACTCCAAGATCACATAAAGCATTCTCGAACATCTGGTCTCCTATTGAACAATCAATAGTGGGACACCCTGGATCCTTCTTCTTTGTAGGAGAAGAACTCAGAATTGCCTCACTACACTCCTCCGTTAGCTTGACAACTTCAGTAGAAGGTAGTGATCCTTTGTTGTTGAGGATGGTTCGAAGATACTTCGCGTATGTAGGTACCTGCATGGCATCTAACAACGGAATATTGACATATAACTTCTGAATTATCTCTACAAACTTACCAAATTGATCATCCGTTTTAACTCTTCTTCTTCTGCGTGGAAACGGTAGGAGGGTTGTGTCATGAAAATCTTGAGTTAATTCTTGGTCTTGCCGTTCAACTGGTGGTGAAGGTGGTATAACTTCTTCTTCTCTGTTGTCCTTTTCAATCTCTTCTTCTACCTGCACTAAATGTGATGGTCTACTTGCCCCTTTTGGGTAAGGTGGATCACGTGTAGACTTACCTCCTCTAGTAGATATTCCTTTTATTTGTTCGTGGTTAATGGTAAACAAAGTAGAAGATAATTGTGCAATTTGTAATTCTATCTTTTTATTAAATAATATTTGCTCTTTAACAGCAGAAGAGAAATTATCCAATTTAGAATTAATTCCTTCTAAAACTTTATCATTAAAAGCAAGCTTCTTATAAATACTTTCATTAATTCTAGCTTGTTCTAATATTAATTCTCTCAAGGGTGGTTGTCTATGATTTGAAAAATTAGAATTGCCTTGGTACTTACCTTGACTGGTTGACCGAGGTCGATTCCATCCTTGCATTTCAAAAGTAGACTTGATGACTGTACTAATATCTTCTGAGGGATTTGCAAACTCAATTCCTAAAGATCCTTCATATTGATTCTAGAAATTGAATGCATCTTGAATAGCTTGACGATCTCTTTTATGATTGGTTCTTTGCTCTAGCCAGTTCAACAGTACATCCATCTTGGTTGACAGTGCACACACTTCCTCTGAAACTTCTTCCCTCTTATAGCATGTCTGAGTGTTGTTTGTTCAATTCTAATTTTCTGCTATCCTTGCCATAATATCTTCAGCTCTTCCAGGTGTGAGTGACATAAATGAACCTTCAGCAGTGGCATCTAGTTGCTCACATGACCTTTGAGTTAGTCCGTGATAAAATGTTTGCATGAGCAACCACTTTTCCATTCCATGATGGGGACAATCTGATATGTAATCTTTAAAACGTTCCCAGGCTTCTGAAGTAGATTCACCTTTCTCCTGATAAAATTCTGAAATCTTTCCTTGTAGAGCATTAGTTTTGCCTACTGGGAAAAACTTTTCTAGGAAAGCTTTTGAACATTCTACCCATGTCTTGAGTCGATCTTTATTCTGATAAAACCACTGCTTCACTTTTCCCTCTAATGAAAACGGAAATAAACGAAGTAGCACGACGTCTTGAGGAATGCCTTTGATGTTGATGGTGTTGCCAATCTTCAGGAAATTCTACAGATGGACACTTGCATCTTCATCTTTCTTTCTAGTAAATGTGATAGTTTGCACCATTTTGATGAGGCTTGGCTTGATCTCGTAATCATGATCTCCAATGTTAAAAGTTGGCCCAACGCGAATATTCTCAGTGCTTGGGACAGAGAATTCACGTAGAGTCTTCTCAGCCATGGCTTCACAAAATAATGTAAGACCCTTCTTCCTATGGTTGTTCCTGATTGATAAGAGTTAAAGTACACAACCAATCCTGCACTTACCTTATATAAGATATTTAAATATAAATAAAACACGGGTAAGTCTGCTAAAGCAAAAGGTTATGGTTATCTCTAAGTATTTATGTCTATAGTTATTTTTATGTTTTTCTATAATATTATCTATTAAGAACTCTCCTATATGAAATTCTAGAAGAAATATCCTAGCGAATAAAATCAACGAACTCAATAAATTATCCTAATGAATACAATTGCCATCCCCGACAACGGCGCCAGAAATGCTTGTTGGTATTTTTAACATCACTTCACGTTAAGTTGTCATCCCTAACGTGACGCCAAAAACCAAAGGTAAAATAATCTTCACTTGCTTCCTAAAAATAATACTATAGAATATATCCGCAAGCGCACAGATAATTCTCCCATTGTATCACTTCACCCGGTAAGTATTTTGAGTATCGTTGATTTGTTTTATGCCAAAAGGATAAAGGGGCATTCTAATCATTAGGATAATCTACTATAATGATTGGAAAGATAAATGTGCAGACCTATGATAACCCATACTCTAGTGCTTTAGCGATAAATAAGTCAATGATAAATGATAACTGAGTAAATGAGGTAAATGGTATTCCAGAGATAGAATATAGAGACTCACTAATATAGTAAGACAATCTCGAGATTCGGCTAAAGTAAAGGAAACCTATGTAATTACTAAATACAAAGTCTACAGCCTACGCCACATTACACATTTTCATCTGTAGCATAATCAACTCAGAAAACATCATAAGGAGCATCATCTAATGAGGATATTAAGACACAAGGGTCACCTCTTTCGCGACCGCGCTCTGCTTGTCCTACGTATGGGGGTGGACTACAGAGGAACCAACGCAGCTGTCACCTACGCGGACTACCATACGACCCGGCACGTCAGGGTGCCTCAGTAGGTACATAATATATCTAGACACCACATCTACATAATGTATACCACCTAACTCACTCGAGTACTGAATTAGGCACTTTATGATCAAATGACAATCATCATCACGAATCACAACTATATCGAATATGCAACTAGAATAAACTAAGAACTGAATAAGTAGCAATATATTAAAATAAAGCAAAGTCATAATGAGATACAAGATAAGATTACCGATCTCCAGACGAACGGATCTAGAATCCCGAGCGTAGCGCCCAACTCAACTTGAACCTTGCTAGACGCCTAAACTATGAACTTGAAGAACTAGAGCCCTATTTCTAATCTCTGGAAACCCTAACTTCTGTCTACTCTTGACGAATGAAGCAGGAGGAATGAATTGGTGCTCTGGGAGGGGGGTTTGCCCCTCTATTTATAGCCTGGCGGGATGAACGTGTGCCGTGGGATCAAACCTACTTGAACAAAGGGCCCAGATGACTCTAGAGAGGCAGTGGAAGAAGACTCCAGAAGGTGGGCCAAAACTCTAGGGGGGCGCCGGCCGGCCCCACCCTGGCGCCGGCCGGTCCCACCCTGGTGGGTTTCGGTCCCAGGTCGCTTCGGGTGTGTTCTGGACTCTTCCAGGGTCTTCGTGATGATGTTTCCTTGGCGGTTAAGTTTTGTGGTAATTAAGCACTTTAATCCTTCTTTTAAGCCTTTCTGGAATAATCCCTGGAAAATACACAATTCACCAAAACTCGTGGAATTTGTCAGTAATAACCGCTACGCTTCTATTATTGATCTTCCCTAGGCATTAGTTGACGGTATAAAATTGGTACTTAACGGCCGTCAACACCCGCTTCAGCCAGCCTGGGTGAGACAGGAAAGGAGGTCAATTCCATCAGCAGAGGAATTTCGGGCAGCAGAGTCAGCCTCAGCAGCAGTAGCATCGCCAGTAGCCCTAGGCACCTCGCCAGGTTGTCCCAGCTCAACAGCAGACTCATCCAGCACAGGGGTCTGGTCAGATTGGCCCTTGTTTCAAGTGCAACCAGATGGGCCATCTCGCCAACAGGTGTCCCAGTAGGCAGCAGTTGAAGCATGGGAAGGTGAACCATGTGGCGATGGAGACAGCTCAGTAGGCTCCCAATGTGGTGATGGGTACGTTCTCAGTTGATTCTCGTCCAGTTACAGTATTATTTGATTCTGGAGCTTCGCATTCTTTCATATCCACATCATATGTAACAAGAACCATCATGCCTAAAGCTTTGATGAAAAAACAATTGCTAGTTAAATCTTCTGGAGGAGAGATGCTCTCATGTCATATATGCCCAGATGTGAGTCTATCCATAAGGGGGTTAGTTTTTCCTTCTCATCTCATCGTGCTGGATTCAAATGGACTTGATGTGATTCTGGGAATGGATTGGTTGGAGAAGTACAATGGAGTGATTGATTGGTCTCAGCGGATGATCAAGATGACGCACCCAGATGGCACAGTGGTCGAGTATCAGGCCTCGTCAGTACCAGCAGGAGCTACTCAAGCTAACCCAGTGGAGGTGGTTGATGATGTTCCAGTGGTGAAAGAGTTTCCCGATGTATTCCAAGAGCTGCCAGGTATGCCACCAAATCGAGATATTGAATTTAAAATTAATCTAGTACCTGGCACTTCACGTATTTCTAAGAGGCCTTATAGAATGAATGCTAATAAGTTAGCTGAGCTGAAGGAGCAGATCTAGGAGCTCTTGGGAAAAGGGTATATCCGTCCTAGTACGTCGCCTTGGGGAGCCCCTGTGATTTTTGTTCCAAAGAAGGATGGTGGTAAGTGAATGTGTGTCGATTATTGGGCACTGAATGAAGCCACTATCAAGAACAAGTATCCTATTCCTCGGATTGATGACTTGTTTGATCAGCTGAAGGGTGCACACGTGTTCTCCAAGATTGATTTGAGATCGGGTTATCATCAGCTGAATATCCAGGAATCTGATATTCCTAAGACAGCTTTTGTGTCTCGTTATGGTTTATACGAGTACACGGTGATGTCTTTTGAATTGACTAATGCTCCAGCATACTTCATGTATCTCATGAACAAGGTCTTCATGGATTATGTGGACAAGTTCATGGTGGTATTCATTGATAATATTCTGGTATTCTCTAGGAATGAGGAAGAACATGAAGAGCATTTGAGATTGGTACTTCAGAAGCTACTGGATCATCAGCTATATGCTAAGCTTAGTAAGTGTGATTTCTGGCTGAAGGAAGTCTCTTTTTTGGGTCATGTCATCTTAGAAGGAGGAGTGTCCGTTGATCCGAGCAAGGTGAAGTATATCTTGATATCCCAGGCACCTCAGAATGTGGGTGAGATCCAGAGTTTCTTGGGAATGGCTAGTTATTATCGCCGTTTCATTGAAGGATTCTCCAAGTTAGCAAAGCCCATGATTCTTCTGTTGCAGAAGGGAACCAAGTTCGTATGGTCCCCAGCTTGTCATGAAAATTTTGAGGAATTGAAGAAGAGGTTTACCACCGCTCCAATCCTAGTCATGCCAGATGTTGAGAAGCAGTTCTCTGTCTATTGTGATGCCTCTCGCCAGGGCCTTGGATGTGTGTTGATGCAAGAAGGCCATATTGTCGCTTATGCCTCGAGACTACTCAAGAAACATGAGCTTAATTATCCCACTCATGATTTGGAGTTCGCAGCTGTTGTGCATGCTCTGAAGATTTGGAGGCATTACTTGATCAGGAAGAAAACTGAGATCTATACCGATCACAAGAGCTTGAAGTATATCTTCACACAGCCGGATTTGAACCTTCGGTAGCGCAGATGGTTGGAATTGATCAAGGATTATGACTTGAATATAAATTACCATCCAGGCAAGGCTAATGTGGTTGCAGATGCGCTGGGTCAGAAGGTCTATTGCAATGTGCTAGAGATACAGGAGTGTCAGCCTAAGTTATATGAGGAGTTTGCAAAACTCAACTTGGGTATTCTGAGTAGCACTGAGGCTGTGGCTGTTGACAGTCATTAAGTACCAATTTTATACCGTCAACTAATGCCTAGGGAAGGACAATAATAGAAGCATAGGGGTTATTACTGACAAATTCCACGAGTTTTGGTGAATTGTGTATTTTCCAGGGATTATTCCAGAAAGGCTTAAAAGAAGGATTAAAGTGTTTAATTACCACGAAACTTAACCGCCAAGGAAACATCATCATCGGAACACTAGAAGCCTCTGGAATACACCCGAAGCGACCAGGGCCCGAACCCCACCAGGGTGGGGCCAGCCGGTGCCCTCCTTAGGGTTTCGGCCCCGCCTTCTAGAGTCTTCTTTCGCTGCCTCTTTGGAGTCATCTCGGCCCTTTGTTTAAGTCGGTTTGATCCCACGGCACACGTTCATTCCACCGGGCTATAAATAAAGGGGCAGACCCCCCTCCCAGAACACCAATTCATTCCTCCTACTTCATTTGTCAAGAGTAGACAGAAGTTAGGGTTTCCAGAGATTAGAAATAGGGCTCTAGTTCATCAAGTTTGTAGTTTAGGCGTCTAGCAAGGTTCAAGTAGAGTTGGGCGCTACGCTCGGGATTCCAGATCTGTTCGTCTGGAGATCGGTAATCTTATCTTGTATCTCATTATGACTTTGCTCTATATTGATATATTGCTACTTATTCAGTTCTTAGTTTATTCTAGTTGCATATTCGATATAGTTGTGATTGGTGATGATTATTGTCATTTGATCGTAAAGCGCCTAATTCAGTACTCGAGTGAGTTAGGTGGTGTGTATTATGTAGACGTGGTGTCTAGATATATTACATACCTACGGAGGCACCCTGACGTGCCGGGTCATGTGGTAGTCCGCGTAGGTGATAGCTGCGTTGGTTCCTCTGTAGTCCACCCCCCGTACGTAGGATGAGCAGAGCGCGGTCGTGAAGAAGGTGACCCTTGTGTCTTAATATCCTCATTAGATGATGCTCCGTATGATGTTTTCTGAGTTGATTATACTATAAATGAAAATGTGTAATGTGGCGCAGGCCGTAGACTTTGTATTTAGTAATTACATAGGTTTCCTTTACTTGAGCCGAACCTCGAGATTGTCTTACTACATTAGTGAGTCTCTATATTCTATCTCTGGAATACCATTTACCTCATTTACTCAGTTATCATTTACCATTTGTCATTGACTTATTTATCGCTAAAGCACTAGAGTTATGGGTTATCATAGGTCTGCACATTTATCTTTCCAATCAGTATATTAGATTATCCTAATGAGTAGAATGCCCCTTTATCCTTTTGGCATAAAACAAATCAACGATACTCAGAATACTTACCGGGTGAAGTGCTACAATGGGAGAATTATCTGTGCGCTTACGGATATATTCTATAGTATTATTTTAGGTGGCAAGTGAAGATTATTTTACCAATGGTTTTTGGCATCATGTTAGGGATGACAACTTAACGTGAAGTGATGTTAAAAATATCAACAAGCATTTCTGGCATCGTTGCCGGGGATGGCAATTGTATTCATTAGGATAATTTATTGAGTTCGTTGATTTGATTTGCCAGGATATTTATTCTAGAATTTTATATAGGAGAGTTCTTCATAGATGCTCTAGATAATACTATAGAAAAACATAAAAATAACTATAGACATAAATACTTATAGATAACCATAACCTTTTGCTTTAACAGACTTACCCGTGTTTTGTTTATGTTTAAATATCTTATATAGGGTAGGTGCAGGATTGGTTATGTACTTTAACTCTTATCAATTAGGAACAACCATAGGAAGAAGGGTCTTACATTATTTTGTGAAGCCATGGCTGAGAAGACTCTACGTGAATTCTCTACCCCAAGCACTAAGAATATTCGCGTTGGGCCAACTTTTAACATTGGAGATCATGATTACGAGATCAAGCCAAGCCTCATCAAAATGGTGCAAGCTATCACATTTAGTGGAAAAAAAGATGAAGATGCAAGTGTCCATCTGCAGAATTTCCTAGAGATTGGCAACACCATCAACATCAAAGGCATTCCTCAAGACGTCGTGCTACTTCGTTTGTTTCCGTTCTCATTGGAGGGAAAGGCAAAGCAATGGTTTTATCAGAATAAAGATCGAGTCACGACATGGGTAGAATGTTCAAAAGCTTTCCTAGAAAAGTTTATCCCAGTAGGTGTTGACACCAAAGGTGGCAAACGGATATACCGCAAGCGTACGGTAGTCAATGTAGCTTTCATCGGGAGTATTCCAGGTATCGTAATTTTCACGGGGAACATGAAGTGTACTAACTAGATTCAAGGTTGTCAATAGGAATCAAAGGGGTTGGTGATCAAGGATAAAAGCGTGTAGATATAGAGAGGCTCCTATGCAGCAAAAGATATCTGGTCTCGGCTTTCTAAGTATAAAGAGCTTAGTCAGCTCCTCCCTTCACAAGAGGCGACAGGCAAAACAGTAGGAGACAAAACTCCTACCCGAGGCAGCTGTACTATTGTCTTGATGCCTTGCCATTTTAATAACTCGTCTTACACACGTGGTGGACTACGAGGACCAGACAAGGCTGTCACCACTTGCTGGCTACCACAAACAATCCGTGCGACAAGCGGCCCACACTGATAAGATATAGCCTAGACACCACGTCTACACTATATTTACTACTCTAATCTTACCTAGAGACTAGAGCACTTCACAAGTAAAGCAATGTGCAGGTAAAGACAGTATATACTTAAAGTACCAGAACCAGAATATTAAATGCTGGAAGAACTCGGATGAAAAAGTTACTAGAAGCTTGAATCCGCTAAGGTACACTTTGAAGAAGACTCCCGACAGGCCCGGGGCTTTCTCCAGAGACTTCCCTCACTCTCTTCCCTCTTTACACTAACACTAATCTATATTGTACACTTGATAGTTGATCCTTGATTGTTCTAAAGTGAAGGACTAGGGGGTATTTATAGGGGGATGAAGGGCAGCGCCACGTCAGCGATCCGCGTGCTTCTCCACCTCCACCCTTGGATCCACCGTCTTTGAAACTGCCTTGGATGGACGGCAGAGATGAAATAAGCACATGGGAGGCATGCTGGAAGTCACTGGAGTGAGGCGGTGGTCTGGGTCCACCACCCCTGGTTCGGCCAACCCACCCTATGGCAGGTGGGCCCGGCCAGGGCTTCTAGAAGGCGTCCCCACCTGCCTGGGAATGTGTTGGTGACTTGGGTCCATTATGCCTGGTTCAGCCGACCCACATGGAGCAAGGTGGGTCTACCTCTGTGGTCCCCACCTGTCATGGACTGTGACATTGTGCTTGTTCTGTTAATATCTTGTCGGTTGGGGCCTTGATCCATGTACTTTGCTTTGTAGCCTTTGATTATGATATACTTGTGATCCAAAGGTGGAGATGGACTCCAGGGACTGTGCCACGGATCGTGCCACGTCAACATGGCCACGAGGGCTCCCTACCTGGTTTTGCCGAACCATAAGGTGGGGCCACGTGGCCTCTGATCTCTTGCATATCACTTCATTACTTGATTCTTTGAAGTTGGAGTGCTGGGGCCACTATTCATGGTTCGGCTGAACCATGAATAGTGTCCATCCAGTGCCCACTCGATCCTGAAGTGAAGTCCTTGAAGATTGTGACATTGTCTTGCCATTTCGTCATAATTGGATTTGCGTTATATCTTCACCTTGGGCTTCTAAACTCTGAAATCACCTGTTTTGAGTACTTGCAAACAAATACTAACATGTACATGTGGAACCAAGTTATTTGTACCTATGTTACTATGAGTTTGCTTATTTCTTCCCAAAAAGAGTATCTTGTTGACGGCTATGATGGCAGAAAACATAGTATAAATACCGTCAACAAGAACCCCCACACTTGAGTCTTTGCTCGTCCTCGAGTAAAGTTTAGAAAAAGAGGTAGAAATGATATATCCAAGATAGTGGTGATCAAAGTTTTCATTTAGCACATAGCTTATACTAGTGGGTTATGAGGTATTGTCTAGCATATATCCTTGTGATGTTGAGAAATGGAATAACTCTCAAGGCAAAATCATCTTACTTTTTACCTTCTCAGTACTTAGAATTTTTTATATTGGTTTCAAAAAGAAAGCACATAGTTCATTCTTACTCCTCAAATAGTACTCTCAAGTCACACAGTTGTGTTTGATTCCTTACCAAGGCATATCTTAAAAACGCCTCTTTTGTTTTATCCTACATCTATCAGGCTTATGTGCAATTTAGGTAGGGATAAACATGGCAAGCATACTTACACTGCATATATTGTAAAATCAAAACAAGGATCCAAGGAGAAAAATGTCATAGACCTAGATCAAGATGTGAAAGTGTGTGGAAAATGGTAAACTATAATGCTCCTTTATTTGGGATGATCTCTCTCTACTTTGTTTGGGACATGGCTATCTTTCTTTTCTTTTATTCATCAGCCTAGATTTTGCTCATATATATATATATCCTTTTTCTTGGACTTTCACTTGTCCATCTTTTCTTTCTTTTTCATTTTGCATAGCCATTGTCCCTTTTCTATATCAACTAAGAGAGATATTTATTGACCTTTAAAAATATGGAGCAATTATTCGATGAAAATGGATGGCATGTTGTTGCGTACTCCCAGTGTAGAAGCAGCATGTTTGTGTGGTGTGTACGTGATCTTGATCTTTGGACTATGACATATTTCTCAACAAGGGTCAACAAGTTTTGATCAAACTCAAAGCAATTGCAAGTAGCATGATTAGAAAGGGTTTCAAACATGATGATCATATATGGCTGTCGACGGAATACCGGCGATAGTCCACCGAGGGCTATACCCGCGGTAGTAGATGAGACGGTGAAGGTGCGCCTGAAACGAACGAGGGAGCACAATTCGTGCGAGACGGAGATTTAGACAGGTTCAGGCCGCCACGAGGCGTAATACCCTACGTCCTGTATGTTGCTGTGTTGTATTGCTAGTAGATTAGATGAATTGAGTAGACCCCCTACCCACCTTATATAGTCCGGGGGGCAGGGTTACAAGTTGATCTTGCCATACATAACAGATTATAATCCTAGCCGATCTGGGAAACTAATCGGCTAGATTCTAGGAAAGCTATTTCCTTGTCCGCCAAGGTCTCGGCGGATATACGCGATCTCCTGGAGATCGTATGGGTGACACGTCCTTGGTAGTTCGGGCCTGTTCGGTAGACTTGGCCCATGTATGACTATGCGGGTATACGGGCTTATACCCTCACAGCTAGTCCCCGAGCGCCTTGCATTCGTCGAGAGGTGCATATCTTCAGCGTTGCTTGACTAGACGGATGTAAGGAGATCAGAAAAAATTGAAAGAAACTTCTCTTTAGTGAAGTGTATCCACTTTTGGCACGGTAGAGCCAATACCTTCACCTGCAGGTGAAGTGTATCCACTTAGTCCCCGAGCCTGATAGCATGTGACATAGTCACGTGGTGTCAGGGTCATAAATTTTGATGATATCGATGATCATTTTTGGTTGAATGACAAAGTCCCCGAGCACTTTGCTGCTCGGAGACGCTTGGCGAAAACGACGGAGTCCCCGAGCAGCTTGTCGCTCGGAGACGCGTGACGAAGACGACGGAGTCCCCGAGCAGTGTTGCTCGGAGACGCTTGATGAAGACGACGGAGTCCCCGAGCAGTGCTTATTGCTCGGAGACGCTTGGTTAAGACGACGGAGTCCCCGAGCAGTGCTTATTGCTCGGAGACGCTTGGTGAAGACGACGGAGTCCCCGAGCATTGCTGCTCGGAGACGCTTGACGAAGATGACGGAGTCCCCGAGTAGTGCTTATTGCTCGGAGACGCTTTGTGAAGACGACGGAGTACCCGGGATAGCTTTTCTCTGCAACAAGCGATCTGTAGCATATTAATGGCCCCTGCCAGTGGTTGCCGCATTCAATCTCCTTTATTGCTGACGGTTGGTAGTTGGCAGTTAGAAGTTGGTAAGTTCTAATTAAATGGAGCTCCTTGTGCCTATAAATATTGTGGAACTGGTAGCCATATGTATCTTCTCAGGAGAAAAAGCCTTCAAGTTCCCCTTCTCTTTTAACGGATCTAAAGAAACGCGAGCTTGGCCGTCCTCCAGACTCCGGACTACTACGTCTCCTGTAGTTTGAAGAAATCTTGTGAAGGGGACCAACGTCAGGTTGGTCCTGTTGTTGGTAGCAGATCTGCAGCTTGATGAAGCAGTTTGAAGAAGCCTTGTGATGCAGAAGCGATGCCATAATCCCATGGCAATGCTCCATCCTCGACCATCTTCTCGGTCAGCTGCAGGATCCTGTATAGTTTTTTCTTGAAAAACTTCAATGATGTGATAGTCCCTTATCATTGTATGACAGTCATATGGAAAGAGAGAAAAAATGACTCCAATATCGTCTTCATGCTGCTCTTTGTCTTCTGTATGACCGAGTACCTTTGGTTTTATTTGACGAAGAATGCATAATGCGCCGCTTAAAAAAGGCGCCTTACTTGTGAACCGAAAATACCCCTGTGCTGTTTGAAAGGGGAATAAGTAGAAAGGCGAACAGTTAGTTTGTCATCTTGCGCATTCAAATCCCAAAATCCGCATCCGTCTCCGCCTATTCCTCCACCGCCGTCTAGGGTTCCATTTTTCCCGCCGCCGCCACAGAAAAATCGCCGATTCCAACTCTCCCCCGCCCAGATCTGCCATGACGGGCACCAGGAAGAGCACCCGCGTGTCGAAAAAGTCAAAGGAGGCACAGCCGGGGGAGTTCCGCATGTCGAACGAATGGCAGCCATCGGTATTGGGAAAATCGCAGCTTGAAGCGCTCGTGGCCTGGGGATTCCTTTCTAACCAGGCAACCGGTGGCTGGAGAATATCACAAGGTGAACCATATCCAATGCCTGATTCTGGAGAAATAGTTGTCTTTTCTGACTATTTTACCCCCGGATTTGGTTTGCCATGCCATCCGTTTCTTCGCAAATTGCTTGATTATTACCAGATTTCCCTGTGCCACTTGAATCCCAATTCTATCCTCTTGATTTCCATCTTTATCCACTTCTGTGAGGCATACCTTGGCATTCTCCCACACTTCAATCTATTCCGCCATCTCTTCGTTCTTGTGAAATCGAGCGGCACAGGTTCTCGAGTTGCTGGTGGAGTGTATATGAAAATGCGTGACGGAATGTCCGCACATTACCTCCAAATCCCTCTGAATACCGGTGTGTGTGATTGGAGCAAGAGATGGTTCTATATCCCCAACCAAGAACCGAGCGTCCTTTGTGCCGTGGATCAAATTCCAGAAAAACAGAGTAGCTGGACGGAGAAACCACATGTAGAGGAGCTGGGATAAGTGAACGAGTTGCTGGAAATCATCAAGGGTTTGACCCTGACTGGAGTTGGGGTTGCTACCAATTTTGTATTTCATCGCGTCCAGCCTTGCAGGGAAAGAGTTCATCCTGCCTTTGAATTTACTGGTCGGAATGATCCGACCAGGTGCTCATCCGAAGATCTATGCGAAGCCGAAGTCAGAGAAGTCTTGGAGGAATATTTTGGGAAGGGCTCTCATATAGGGAACCGTGGCCAAAGTGCGGCTTTTAATCTGAAGAATCCCCCGCCGGAGGTAAGTTCCGAACTGCCCTGGCTCTTCCATCGCTCATATTGTATTTGTACCATAACTTCTGCTTGATCTCTTGAAGATAAATGGACAGGACCGAAAGGTGTACTTCTCCGATGTGCCAACCACTGAATGGCCGGGCCGAGTTGACCCAATGCACAGTTATCAGCGGCGACGTGCTGAGGACGACTCCGTTGAACCATCCGAGGAAGAAAGAGAGTCTGTTGACGAAGAAGATGAGGAGACACTAGACCAAAGGACTGCTCGGGGGAAACAGCCGGTGTCGGAAAAGGCTGGATCTTCTAGTGGCGTCCGAGCTACGGGAGGTCCAGTAAAGATTTCCGAGGACCGTGCCCAAGCCGCCACCGACACCCCTTGCTCGGATCAGGATTAACCGAGCCCAAAACGCCGTAAGGGTGATGCGTCTGCCGCTGCTGCTGGAGCTTCCGGTCAAAGAAAGAAATTCCGCCGAAAGCGTCGTCGTTCAGAAATGTAAGTAGGATTTTCTCCATATTTCTCCCTTTTTGATCCGAGCTGTGTTGAGATTTTGTCTTGGAAATGTAGGGACCCTTCTAATGAAGACGCTGAGAATCTCAGCGCTGAAAAGATGACGACTTCGAAAGCTGGTGTGGCCGGGGGCTTCCGCGCTGGCTGGTCTTCAGAGCATGAATCACCCCAGAGGTCGCCCGAGAGGCCCTCAACGGCTGATGCGCAAGGCTCGCCCTCTCCTCCCAAGCAGCCGCGCGTGCCTACGCCGCCGCCTCCGGCTTCTCCTCCAGGGCCGAATGTCAAGGAGCCGCGTCGCGAAGATGAAGCTCGGGCGTCGCCGCCGAGGGACAGTGGCGCCATTCCTCCTGGGAGCGCTGATCACGGAGCGGAGACCAGCTCGGAGGCACGAGCAGGGCCATGTCCTCGGCCTTCTACAAGCGCTTCCCCAGAGGGTGCGGATATCGAAGAAGTCGCCCGAAGGGGGCCCGTGCCATTGATTCGCACCTATCGGATGGTGGGGAGCACCTATGCTGTCACCACGGAGGAAGATCTTGCTGACACTGAGATAGATGGACTGAAGAATGACATCCGCGACACTCGCGCGGACTTGAGGAAGCTTCTTGGTCGTCTGGGAAATCTTTCGTCGCGTGTGCAGGTGACACCTGTCATATTTTATCCTGACGATATACTGACTTGATAATCTGTTGCTCCTTTGGTCTTCCAGGCAGTGTATGAGACCGCCGAAGATCGCCGAAAAACCCTACACCGCCTTTGGGATGTAGCAGAGAGAAACAAACAGCTGCAGACCAAGGTGACTCGCCTAGAGGGGATGATGGCAGGCATGCGCGAGGAGCGTGATACCCTGGAGCTGCACTGCTCGGACCTTATGGAGTCCAAGAAGCATCTATTGCGGGAGAACAAAGGTATGTTGGGCTCTTGTTCTTCTTGATAGCTATTCGTCCCACTTTTGCTTTCTGAACACCAATTGTGTGGCATG
Source organism: Eremochloa ophiuroides (assembly GCA_038502445.1). Classification (NCBI taxonomy): domain Eukaryota; kingdom Viridiplantae; phylum Streptophyta; class Magnoliopsida; order Poales; family Poaceae; genus Eremochloa; species Eremochloa ophiuroides. The sequence goes on from JAHLJS010000067.1 coordinate 81,875, forward strand.
TAGGTCTTCAGGAGCTGCTGGATGTGTCGACGAAGCGGAGTATATGTGACGTCTCGCCATTTGTAAGATGTCTTGGTTTGATGATCTGATTGTATTCTTTGTGGCTTGCAGCCGATGAGCTGGAGGCTGAGGTGGCGCTGATGCGAGAGGCTGCCCGGAAGAACCTGGAGACGATGACAGGTTGCCTGTTTTTGTTCGGCTTTCCCCTTTCTTTTTAGTTTTGTAGTGCGACTAACGTGCTTTGTTTGTCAGAGATAGGACGCAGGCATCGTGCGCAGGTCAATGACCTTGCGGATCGCCTTGAGGCTGCCGACGGAAGGTTTGACGCCTTGGTTGGTGGTGTTAAGCCTGTGCTTGACATCATTGAGTATGCGCCCGCCGTACCGCCTGTCGAAGGTCCTGGTGTCCTTGACATCATGCAACGTGGACAGGAGGCTCTTCGGTTCTTTAAGGACTTCTGCGTGGTTCCTGCCGAGAATGTGGCCGCCCATGTGCTTGGAGTCGTCCGGTCGCACTACCCAGGAGTGAAGAACGACCGAGTGCAGACCGGGTATGCGCGGGGGACCACCGAAGAGCAGGAAGACCAGCTTGAAGAAGAGGCTAGGGAAGCCGCCAAGATGTTGACTGCTGATGTTCAGCTTTATCCCACAGAGGGGATTTGAACTGTGCATCTCTCCTGTGTAATTATGCAGACCTGCGAATGCGTTTTTGACACAATCATCTACTTTTGTGTAGAAGAGAAAATTACTTGAGATGCCCGAGCATGGTTGAGGTCTTGTATGGTCGATGAATAATCCAACACGCCCTGCGTGTCGCCCGTGCTTTTGCCGGGGCTTTTGGAGACGCTACTAAACTGCCCAAGCGTCCTCGGGGCTTACGTGTTAGTGAAGACTTAACGGCCCAGGCGTCCCCGGGGCTTACGTGGTGGCGAAGCTGCCCGCGCTAGGCGGGGGTTACGCTTATCGTGGGCGAAGGCTACCCGATATATCGGGGCGGTCGATGAAGTGTTGTAGTTGGGCGGCCTATCATTTTTAGGGCTTACGCGGCGTACCAGATGCTGCCCGGCGGGTGCGGGGGTTACGCATTGGTGAAATCGTGCTGCCCGAGCAGTGGCGGGGCTTACGCATAGGCGAAGACGTGCTGCCCGAGCAGTGGCGGGGCTTACGCATAGGCGAAGACGTGCTGCTCGAGCAGTGGCGGGACTTACGCATAGGCGAAGACGTGCTGCCCGAGCAGTGGTGGGGCTTACGCATTGTCGAAGACGTTTAGCTGTACAAAATGTAATGGAGACAAAATATCGAAGAGAACAGTGTATTGCCCTTGTTTATATTAAAATAGAAATACACGTATCTGGTTTGATCCCTAGATCAGGGGAAATCTTGGTAGTGGCGGCGCCTCTCACCAGCCCTGGAGCTCTCGGGTTCGTCGTAGTCGTTCGGAGGACGGTCCCCTCGAGGTCGCTCCTCGACGATGCGCCCGAGAGGCGTGACGGTGACGACCAGTGTTGTGTCGTGGGACGGCGATGAGGGGCGATGCGTCGTGGATGACACAGACTCCAGGATTTGGAGTCCCTCTGACAGCTTCTTGGTGACCCGATCTATAGATCCGATCAGGTCCTTGTTGTTGATGTTTTTCCGAACGTAGCGTGGCAGCCTCTTTGTCGGAGGAGATACGGAGGGGGTCTGGGCTACGTCCAGAATCTCCCCTTCGCCGTTCGCGCCGATGACCCAGGTGATGGATCCCACCGTGAAGATCTGGCCCGGCGTCGGGAGCTTGATGGAGCTTGAAAAAATCACCTTGTTCGCCATGGAATCAGGTGGCACACCCCCTACTTGGTGCGCCAACTGTCGACGGAATACCGGCGATAGTCTACTGAGGGGTATACCGCAGTAGTAGATGAGACGGTGAGGGTGCGCCTGAGACGAACGAGGGAGCACAATTCGTGCGAGACGGAGATTTAGACAGGTTCAGGCCGCCACGAGGCGTAATACCCTACGTCCTGTATGTTGCTATGTTGTATTGTTAGTAGATTAGATGAATCGAGTAGACCCCCTGCCCGCCTTATATAGTCCGGGGGCAGGGTTACATGTTGATCTTGCCATACATAACAGATTATAATCCTAGCCGATCTGGAAAACTAATCGGCTAGATCCTAGGAAAGCTATTTCCTTGCCCGCCAAGGTCTCGGCGGATATACGCGATCTCCTGGAGATCGTATGGGCGACGCGTCCTTGGTAGTTCGGGCCTGTTCGGTAGACTTGGCCCATGTATGACTATGCGGGTATACGGGCTTATACCCCCACAATGGCTTCGGTAGGAATTTTCTCACTATTGAGGAGTAAGTGACACTATGGTTTTATGACGTTTTCAAAAATAAACTTCTAAGTACTTTGAATGGGAAAAGTATGATTCATGAGCCAAGAGTGATATCACATTTATCAACATCTTAGTCAATATGACTTCCTATCAAGATATTTACCCACAAGCATAAGCATATACATAAATTTGAACTTTGTGTCACCCTTACTCTTCAAATGTCATGAGATCTTATTCACTTTATTTTGGGATGAAAGATTTCAAGTTTTTATTTTCATTTTTATCTAAAGACAAAGAAAGGAATTGAATAAATGCGAAATTTGAGAGGGGGAAAGGGTGCAAACCTGCTAGGGAGCATACCTTCGCTGCAGGGAGCCTGGCTGGTGGGACCAGGCCGAACCACCAAATGTGCCGTTGTTCCACCGTTTGAATGTCCTCGTCTCAAGTTACACCTCTGCAAAGTTGTTCTGCCACTGGACCTTATTTTGTGGTTCGTCTGAATCAGGTTTTGTGAGTTTTTAGGTCCTCTTTGATCCAGCAGACATGTTGTGCACCGTGCCAAGTTCGAAATTACCAATGGAGTTGTTGAGGGGGGTCATCCGAACCCCCCCACACTTGTTTCTTTTTATCTGATGACACAAGCAGCGAACAACATCAATTGTAGGTGTTCTGCTGGTGGCAACACACCAACAGAATGCAAAACAGTTTTATTCAATTTCTTAAAATGAAATGTAGGCAAGATTACAATTGTAAAAATCAAAATTAAAAAGGGAAAACTAACTAATGCCTACTTTATTCTAAAGGAGTGCTAATCTAGGTTTGCCATCCTAAGTTCCGACATCGTCTCCTCTAATTCATTGTTCCTCTTCCTAAGACTAGTTACAATTTTCAGCATCTTCTCCATGTCACTTTTCTCCTTTCGATCATCCTCAAATTGGCCTGGTGGACCATTGATCGGTGGTGGATCCATCCTCCTCCGAATGCCAGAAGGCGAGTTGGAGTTGGAGTCAAGTGATTCCCTCAATTGCTTCTTTTCATCCGAATTGAGAGGGGGAACGAACACCTTCCCTACACCCAGCCCACCACCAATGATCTTGCGGCCTTTAAACACGGTGGGAGTGGACGGGGTGTAGGAGCTGATGCTCCTTGATCAGTCCGTGTAGAGCGAGCTGGGGTGCCATTCCGGTACCTCCGGAGCCTTCCCCTTCAGCGCCAATTGGCCTGTGGTAGGCCTAATCGGCGTAACAGACCGAACAGGGGGCTTCCGGAGATCCCGACACGGAGAGAGGGACCTGGGCGACAAAGTGGACCGAGGGGATGGACGGAGGGTGGTTGGCCGAACCCCCTAGGGTCGGCCGAACCAGGCCTTCCCCCCGGTGACACTCCGGTCGGTGGCAGTGAATTCAGCGGCTCCACCTCCAGCACGTCAACAGCCATTGCTCTCTCTAAGCTCTCAGTTAGGGATCTTTGAGGGTTGGAAGTGCCTTTTCCCATGGGGATGATGGTGTTTTTGCTAGTGGGCGCCATGGTTGGGTTCTCTGGTGTCTCAAGGTCAGAGAAGGGATGCAGGAAGGAGAAGGAATGCTGGTGGAAAGAGAAAGAAGAGGAAGGAGAGGTTAAGAAGATGAGTGCCAACGTTCTCCTTTTTGAATTCGCAAGAGAATGCCGGGGGAACGTTGGCACAACGTTCTGGACCGGATGGGTCGCAACGGGTCGCGTAGGGTTGTTCGGGCGAACCAGGGTCAGTCTGGTCTGGCCCTGGGAGTGTCACCGCCCACATCGCAAAGGTTTTCCTAGACACGGCATGCTTGAACTAGGGTCATGTGTGGTTCGGCCGAACCAGGTTTTGGGTCACCTGGCCATGACATTGTCTACACATGTTCCCCTAGTGCACCCCGAAGCGTGACAGGGTCGAGGGGTGTCTCCAAGTGGTTCGGCCGAACCATGTGGTTGCCCCCGACTTCTGTCACGACTCCTGTAGAGCCTTCTGACTATTGCCCACTATCCAAATTTTCAAAACACACCAAAAGTGGGTCGCGCGAACTGGGTTTGGACTGCCCAGCACCCAAATTGTTCATTTTAAAGGTTTTGCCACTTGGATAAATTTTGGTCCCAAGTGGTTGCCAAGTTTTGGCTGTCCACTTCTAAATGGGTGTTTTGGGGACCCAGAAAATATTTGAAACCTATCTAGTGATCAAGCTATACAAAATGAGAAAGAAGTAAGACATGTAGATTTTAATTATGTGACTTCATTATCAGGGATAAATTCTATCATGTCAACTTCTTCTATTTGTGCATGTTCATGAAAAACTTTGAGACGATGACCATTTACCTTAAAGATGTTACCGTCGTCGTCTTGAAGCGTGATGGCTTCATGGACTGCTGCATTGATTACCAGGTACGGTCCTTCCCATTTGCTCCTTAGCTTTCCATGGCCAAATAGCTTAACCCTTGAGTTGAACATTAGGACTTTGTCTCCAGGATGGAATTCCTTGGGCTTGATCCTTTTGTCATGCCACCCTTTGGTTCTCTCTTTATAGATCCTGGCATTATGATAGGCTTTTTCTCTCCATTCCTCAAGCTCTGAGATTTGCATCTTTCTATTCCTTCCAGCAGAGGACAGATCCATATTCCATTGTTTGATTGCCCAATGTGCCCTGTGCTCTAAATCTACCGGCAAATGGCATGTCTTCCCGTATACAAGTTGGTACGGTGACATACCAATTGGGGTCTTGTATGCGGTCCTGTATGCCCAAAGTGCATCCGGCAGTTTGCTCTTCCAAGCTGTTCCTATTTCATTGACTGTCTTTCATAGGATGTTCTTGATTTGCTTATTAGAGGTCTCCGCTTGGCTACTTGTTTTGGGACGGTATGGAATTACAACATTATGCTTTATCCCCATATCTGCCAAAAAGCGTCGGAAGCCTTTGTCTATGAAGTGTGATCCTCCATCACTTATGATTAGTCTTGGTGTGCCAAATCTTGGGAATATAGTTTCCCTGAACATCTTCTTTGAATGTAAGGCATCTGCGGTTGCGCTAGGCATAGCTTTCACCCACATGGACACATAGTCCACTGCCACCAAGATGTACTCACAACCTTGTGATTTGGGGAACGGACCCATGTAGTCAATTCCCCATGCATCAAATAGCTCCACTTGAAGGTTGTTTGTAAGTGGCATTGCATCTCGGGTGTTGATATTTCCATGTTTCTGCCATCTTGCACACCTCTTCACATTGTCTTGTGCATCTTTGTACATGGTAGGCCAAAAGAATCCACTTTGCCATATTTTTGCGTGGGTTCTGAATACCCCATAATGGCCTCCATATTCTGCTCCATGGCATTTCTAAATGATCTTGATTGCTTCATTCATTGGGACGCACCTCCTCAACATTCCATCATTGCAGACTCTGTACAGATATGGCTCATCCCAGAGGTGCACCTTACTCTCTTGGATGAGTTTCTTCTTGTCTGCCCCCGGTGGCACATATCCTGTGACCATGAAGTTGACAATGTTTGCGTACCAGGGGTGGTGGTCCGTGACCTTGAGGAGTGTGTCGTCTCGCAAGAAGTCGTCGATAGGCAGATCCTGTTTATCTTTGAATTGCATTCTAGACAAATGATCGGCTACAGAGTTTTCTACTCCCTTTTTATCTTTAATTTCAAGATCAAATTCTTGGAGCAGCAAGATCCATCTTATTAATCTTGGTTTAGCATCTTTCTTAGTGAGCAAGTATTTTAGAGCAACATGATCAGTGTAGACAATTACTTTAGCTCTGACTAAGTAAGATCTAAATTTATCTATAGCAAAAACCACGACCAGCAATTCTTTTTCAGTTGTTGCATAATTTAATTGTGGCCCAGTTAAGGTTTTGCTAGCATATGAGATTACATGATGTTTCTTATCTTTGGTTTGTCCTAAGACAGCACCTACAGCGTAATCACTAGCATCACACATTATCTCAAAAGGAAGTGTCCAATCAGGGGATTGTATGATTGGCGCAAAGACAAGTGCTTTCTTAAGATAATAAATGGAGTCTAAGCACTCATCATCAAAGTTATAGGGTGTATCTTTAGCAAGCAGGTTTGTTAAAGGTTTAGCAATTTGAGAGAAATCTTTTATAAACCTTCTATAAAATCCTGCATGACCAAGAAAGCTACGGACACCCTTAACATTCCTGGGCGGTGGAAGTTGCTCTATGACCTCTATTTTAGCTCTATCCACCTCTATCCCATGCTCGGACACTCTATGTCCTAGCACTATTCCTTCTCAAACCATGAAGTGGCATTTCTCCCAGTTCAAGACGACTGTGTTTTTCCTCACATCTTTGCAAGACACGGTCTAGATTCTCTAGGCAGTGATCAAAAGTTTTGCCATAGACTGAGAAGTCGTCCATGAACACCTCCATGATTTCTTCGATCATATCGGAGAAGATGGACATCGTGCACCTTTGGAAAGAGGCAGGAGCATTGCATAGGCCAAAGGACATGCGCCTGTATGCATATGTTCCATAGGGGCATGTGAAAGTTGTCTTACTTTGATCGTCGGGATGGATTGGGATTTGGTGATAACCCGAGTACCCATCAAGGAAACAAAAGAAAGAATGTTTTGCAAGCCGTTCCAACATCTTGTCGATGAATGGTAACGGGAAGTGATCTTTCTTTGTGGCCTTGTTAAGCTTTCAGTAGTCTATACACATTCTCCAACCCGTGACGGTTCGTTGAGGGATTAGTTCGTTTTTCTCATTTTTCACGACCGTCATCCCTCCTTTCTTAGGCACTACTTGGACGGGGCTGACCCATTCACTGTTAGGAACAGGGTAGATTATGCCTGCATGCAAGAGTTTCAAGACCTCTTTCTTCACTTCTTCTCTCATCGCATTATTTAGCCTTCGTTGCGGCTCCCTAGAAGGTGCAGCATCTTTCTCAATTGGGATGCGATGGGTGCAGAGAGTGGGACTAATTCCCTTAAGATCTTGAAGAGAGTAGCCTAAGACAGAGCGGTTTTTCTCAAGAATGGTGATGAGTTTGGAAGTTTCCTCCTTAGAGAGTTGGTCACTAATGATTACGGGAGTCTCCCTATCACCATTAAGAAAGGCATACTCAAGTCCAGAAGGAAGGGGCTTAAGTTCTATAGAGGGTTTAGATGGGGGCTCAGATTTATCCAAATCTAAAGGTTCTTCTATTTCGGCCTCTTCTTAGATGAAATCCTTAGCATCTCCTCCTAGATCAGGATGAGAAGGTTCTAGAAGCGATGCAGCCATCACTTCCTCTATCGGATCAGTCTCGGGGCGCAATTCTACTTTAGAGTTGGCAGAATTTGCTAATGGAATTGAAACACAAAGGTTCTTCCTGAGATGACCTTCAAGGTCCCCCCCATGGAATCCATCAAGGAATCTCATGAGCGGGTGTCCAATTAACAAGTCAAATTTCTCTATACCGAAAATAAAGAAGTGCAGGAGGATATGGACCTTATTAATTGTGACAGGAATGGTCTGTGCAATCCCGCAGCTCTCGACCAATTTCCCAGAGGGCAATTTAACAAATTTGTTGGTCGGGGCTAGAGGTTCCTCTCCTAGGAGCGCATTTGCTAATGACTTAGACATAATGCTTACTCCTACGGCGGGGTCATAAAGAGAGTCTATAGTGGTCCTATTTATGACGCAAGGAATAGCTGTGAAGCAAGATAGGGTTCTAATAACCTCAGATGAGGCTTCGACCTCCTTCAGCCATTCGTCACTCATAATAGATGCGAGCTCTTGAACAGTCTCCTTAAGATAGCGAGTTTCATGGCGATGTGGGATGTGATCATTTGGTGCTCTACGAGTTGTAGACTTCTTTTGCACAGGATGATTCGAGGCATTTCCAAAATTTGTGAAGAGATCGGCCTCGATATCAAGAGGAAATTCCAGAGGTTTAACATTCTCTGGAGGAATTGGTGGTTTTGGTTCAGGTTCGACAGCTTGTGATGTAAGTGGTGAGGTTCCGGCTATCGTAGGTTCGTCCTTCGGGGCTTGATCTTCCTCGGGGGTTTCATCATAGATATTAGTGTAGGGGGTGTTCTCAAGAATTTTCGCAAGAACTTCCTTACCTTCACTAATAGAGAGATGCAAGAACGCTCCCTTGGAGGCTAAATCAAGGAATTGTGCGGAATTTTGGCTAAGACCGAGGTAGAAATGTTGCAAGAGGGCTGGCTCGGTTATAGCTAAATCAGGGCCAGCAGATGCTAAGTCTGTGAAACGGGCCCATGCCGCACCTAGAGGCTCCTTATCCTTTTGTCTAAAGGTTAGGATCTCTACACGAAGACGAGCAACTCGGGGAATGGAGAAGAAGGTGATACAGAACTTTGATTGCAGCTTCTCCCATTCTCCAATTACACTACCTACGTGACGAGTATACCATCGTTTGGCTATTCCCGTCAAAGAGAACGGAAATAGCTTCCACTTAAGGGTATCTCGTTTCATCCCGTGGATATGTATGCAGGAGCATAATTGTTCGAAATCTCATAGGTGTGTATAGGGGTTCTCATCTTCATCCCTAGAAAAAGGTTTCTCCTGAACCATCGCTATGAGACTCGGACGTAGCTCATAACGAACGGCCAAAATGGACTGTGATGAACTAGGCGGCTCCATACTAGCGCCCGATGGAGCACCACACTCGAAGATGGGTGTTTGATCCATGGGTGTGTGAAAGAGATAGTTTTGATCAAATAAGGATAACTAAGATGACTCGACTGTAGTTAAGACAGCTACCGTTCCCCGGCAACGGCGTCAGAAAGCTTGTTGACACCAAAGGTGGCAAACGGATATACCGCAAGCGTACGGTAGTCAATGTAGCTTTCACCGGGAGTATTCCAGGTATCGTAATTTCCACGGGGAACGTGAAGTGTACTAACTAGATTCAAGGTTGTCAATAGGAATCAAAGGGGTTGGTGATCAAGGATAAAAGCATGTAGGTATAGAGAGGCTCCTATGCAGCAAAAGATATCTGGTCTCGGCTTTCTAAGTATAAAAGCTTAGTCAGCTCCTCCCTTCACAAGAGGCGACAGGCGAAATAGTAGGAGACAAAACTCCTACCCGAGGCGGCTGTACTATTATCTTGATGCCTTGCCATTTTAATAACTTGCCTTACACACGTGGTGGACTACGAGGACCAGACAAGGCTATCCCCACTTGCTGGCTACCACAAATAATCCGTGCGACAAGCGGCCCACACTGATAAGATATAGCCTAGACACCATGTCTACACTATACTTACTACTCTAATCTTAGCTAGAGACTAGAGCACTTCACAAGTAAAGCAATGTGCAGGTGAAGACAGTATATACTTAAAGTACCAGAACCAGAATATTAAATGCTGGAAGAACTCGGATGGAAAACTTACTAGAAGCTTAAATCCGCTGAGGTACACCTTGAAGAAGACTCTAGACAGGCCCGGGGCTTTCTCCAGAGACTTCCCTCACTCTCTTCCCTCTTTACACTAACACTAATCTATATTGTACACTTGATCCTTGATTGTTCTAAAGTGAAGGACTAGGGGGTATTTATAGGGGGATGAAGGGCAGCGCCACGTCAGCGATCTGCGTGCTTCTCCACCTCCACCATTGGATCCACCGTCTTTGAAACTGCCTTGGATGGACGGCAGAGATGAAATGAGCACGTGGGAGGCATGCTGGAAGTCAGTGGAGTGAGGCGGTGGTCTGGGTCCACCACCCCTGGTTCGGCCAACCCACCCCATGGCAGGTGGGCCCGGCCAGGGCTTCTAGAAGGCGTCCCCACCTGCCTGGGAATGTGTTGGTGACTTGGGTCCATTATGCCTGGTTCAGCCGACCCACATGGAGCAAGGTGGGTCCACCTCTGTGGTCCCCACCTGTCATGGACTGTGACATTGTGCTTGTTCTGTTAATATCTTGTCGGTTGGGGCCTTGATCCATGTACTTTGCTTTGTAGCCTTTGATTATGATATACTTGTGATCCAAAGGTGGAGATGGACTCCAGGGACTGTGCCACGGATCATGCCACATCAACATGGCCACGAGGGCTCCCTACCTGGTTTTGCCGAACCATAAGGTGGGGCCACGTGGCCTCTGATCTCTTGCATATCACTTCATTACTTGATTCTTTGAAGTTGGAGTGCTGGGGCCACTATTCATGGTTCGGCTGAACTATGAATAGTGTCCATCCAGTGCCCACTCGATCCTGAAGTGAAGTCCTTGAAGATTGTGACATTGTCTTGCCATTTCGTCATAATTGGATTTGCGTTATATCTTCACCTTGGGCTTCTAAACTCTGAAATCACCTGTTTTGAGTACCTGCAAACAAATACTAACATGTACATGTGGAACCAAGTTATTTGTACCTATGTTACTATGAGTTTGCTTATTTCTTCCCAAAAAGAGTATCTTGTTGACGGCTATGATGGCAGAAAACATAGTATAAATACCGTCAACAGTAGGCAAAACCAATGCTCTACGATGAAAGATTTCAGAATTTTGTCAGCAGAAAGGTGAATCTATTTCAGAAGCCTAGGAATGTTTTCAAGATTACATATCAGATTGTCCCCATCATGGAATGAAAAAGTGGTTGCTCATGCAAACATTTTATCACGGACTAACTCAAAGGTCACGTGAGCAGCTAGATGCCACTCCTGAAGGATCATTTATGTCGCTCACCCCTGGAAGAGCTAAAGATATTATGGCAAAGATAGCCGAAAATCAGAATTAGACAAACAACACTCAGACATGCCATAAGAGTGAAGAAGTTCCAGAGGAAGTGTGTGCACTGTCAACCAAGATGGATGTACTGTTCAACTGGTTAGAGCAAAGAGCCAATCATAAAAGAGATCGTCAAGCTATTCAAGATGCATTCAATTCCCAGAATCAATATGAAGGATCTTTAGGAATTGAGTTTGCAAATCCCTTAGAAGATATTAGTACAGCCATTAAGTCTACCTCTTAGAAGCAAGGATGGAATCAACCATGGTCAACCAACCAAGGTACCAGGGCAATTATAATTTTTCAAATCTGAGACAACCACCCTTGAGAGAATTAATATTAGAACAAGCTAGAATTAATGAAAGTATTTATAAGAAGCTTGCTTTTAATGATAAAGTTTTAGAAGGAATTAATTCTAAGTTGGATAATTTCTCTTCTTCTATTGAAGATCAAATATTATTTAATAAAAAGATAGAATTACAAATTTCACAATTGTCTTCTACTTTGTTTACCACTAACCATGAACATATAAAAGGAGTATCTACTAGAGGAGGTAAGTCTACACGTGATCCACCTTACCCAAAAGGGGCACGTAGACCATCACATTTAGTGCAGGTAGAAGAAGAGAATGAAAAGGACAACAGAGAAGAAGAAGTTATACCACCTTCACCCCCAATTGAACTACAAGATCAAGAATTAATTCAAGATTTTCATGACACAACCCTCCTACCGTTTCCACGCAGAGGAAGAAGAGCTAAAACGGATGATCAATTTGGTAAGTTTGTAGAGGTAATTCAGAAGTTATATGTCAATATTCCGTTGTTAGATGCCATGCAGGTACCTACATACGCGAAGTATCTTCGAACCATCCTCAACAACAAAGGACCACTACCTTCTACTGAAGTTGTCAAGCTAACAGAGGAGTGTAGTGAGTCAATTCTGAGTACCTCTCCTACTAAGAAGAAGGATCCAGGGTGTCCCACTATTGATTGTTCAATAGGAGACCAGATGTTCGAGAATGTTTAATGTGATCTTGGAGCAAGTGTCAGCGTCATGCCCAAGACCATCTTCGACAAACTCAACTATTCTACGCTCACACCAACCACGATGTGTTTGCAATTAGCTGACCAATCGGTCCGCTATCCCGCAGGAATCGCAGAAAATATTCCGGTAAAAATCCGCAACTTTTTCATTCCTGTAGATTTTGTAGTACTTGACATGCAGGAAGAGAGGAAGATACCCCTCATCCTCAGGCGACCATTCCTAAACACTGCAAATGCTACCATCAACGTTGGAGCTAGAGAGATCACATTCATCATCAATGGGCAAGAAGAGCGATTCGCATTCAAGCCGAGACTGGAGCAATGCCAAACGTTGAAGTGTCATGAAGAACAAGATGCAACAACATCTCTGACACCGGAGATGAATCATGAAGAATAATTCAAAAGGAGAAGTCCGGATCGGCGGACTCAAAAACCTCGAACCTTCGCCGGGAGGTAACTCGGTAGTTATCGGTAATTTAATTCTTACATTGAAATTTGCATATTTATTTCCTCTTAAATTGCTTTATTAAAAAGAAATAAAAATAAGCATAGCATGATTAAAGCTTAAGCCCTATGTGATTATTACTAACGGAGTGTTAAACCCCCCGTCATTGAAATTTACTGTGGTGGCAGAAAATTATAAAAAGACTATCATAAAAGTAATTTAGTTTTTCATTCTTGTGTCATTATATGGTATAAATATGGGAAGCATATGAGGCCCACCATCATCACATCAAGTCATCTCAAGCATTATCATCAACCACTACCATCCAAATTCCATCATCCATTCATCCCATTCACCAGAAAGAGTGCTCACGCACATTCATTTGGAAGGAGATGTAGGTGGTTGTTGACATCTACTAACGTCGATCAATATAACTTTATAACCTTTAACACTAGAGATGAGATTAGAAGATGTATGGTATTTAATTAACTGATCATTAGCAACTAGCCACTTATCTATTACCAACATTCTTTAACATGAACTGGGTTGTCAATCCTAATTATATATGCTAAGAATAAATAAAGGTTTTATATATTATTCCATGTGACTAGGCAGAAGTATAAATAAATATAAATTAAGAACAATTCTGCAAGCGAACAGATAATTATATCATTGTAGCATTTTACCTAGAAGTTCTACAAGGTTGTCGATTTATATTTATACCACTGGGAAGGACTTGAATAAACTACAATCTATTATATTGATAATAACCATATACAATGAATAAGTGAAATTACCAATGTCATAAACTCTACTTATAACAGGTAGAGGTCACAAGATAATAAAGATAAATAGGGTGATAAGTATGATCAAGCATCATTAATAAAGATAAACATCAGAGCACTTTCTAGTCATAGTAATAGCTAGCCAATGGATAAACTAAGGAATTAATATCTAAGGTAATTCTATAACTACGTCAATGAATAACTCTAACTAGTACAATTGCATCTAGCAATCATTGTTAGATTAGTCTTATATCATAATCACATGCAAAGGGAATCATCTAGGAAAGGTGTGAAACAGAGTCATCACCCAACTTCGCGACCGTGCCTGCTTGCCTATATACGGGGGTGGACTACAGAGGAATCAACGTAGCTGTCACCTACGCGAACTACCACATGACCCGGCACATCAGGGTGCACTCGTAGATAAACGAAATATCTAGACACCACGTCTACACATTGTTCATCATCTACCCAACGATCGACTGGATAAACGCTATATGAGCAATTACATGAATTCAGTAAGATCAAACCAACTATACTAGACATATAATTAAAGTAGACAAAATCTAATGTAATCAAGAACATATGAACTATTAAGAACAATATTTCCCTAATCATAATGTAGAATACAATAATAGAGAAAGAACTAGAATTATACTGAACTCTGCGCTCTAGACGATCGCCAGGGCTCCAGATCCTGCCGAAGAACTAGATCTCCTCTACTCTCAAATCTAACTAGGCTAGAACTATGCACTAGAAGGCTCTTGATGAACTAATAAGCTCTTGATGGCTTAAAGACTTGTTGCCTTCGATGAATGATTGATTGACGCCTCCAGGGGGTCTGCCCCTCTATTTATAGCCCGGTGGGATGAACGTGCGCCATAGGATCAAACCGACTTAAACATAGGGCTGAGATGACTCCTAAGAGGCGGCGGAAGAAGACTCCAGAAGGCGGCGGTGAAACCCTAGGGGGGCGCCGGTCGGCCTCACCCCAGGGCCGGCCGGCCCCACCTGGCCAGGGCTCGGCCCCAGGTTGCTTCGGGTGCCTTCTACACTCTTCCAGGGTCTTCGTGATGATGTTTCCTTCGCGGTTACATTTCATGATAATTACGTACTTTAATCCCTCTTTTATGCTTTTCTGGAATAGTCCCTGGAAAATACAGAACTTGCAAAACTCGTGGAAACTGTCAGTTAAAACCCTAGACTAGTATGTTTTCATGTATCCTTTTGTGTCTAAAGTTCTAATAAAAGTTGACGTTATCGACCGTCAACAGTGGCGTCGACATTCTTCAAAGTAGAGAGCCAGATAGCACCAGGTGGGGCCGGCCGGCCCCATGCCCACGCCGGCCGGCGCCCCTCCTCCTCTTCTCTGCCTCCCACTTCTCTCACTCACTCATTCACTCACTCACACACCAGAGAGCACAAAGCTACTCTGCTTTGTTGCTCGAAACTTTGAACTTTCACAAATCCTTCATTTGATTCAATTTTAAGCAAGGAAAGGGATAGAGAAGAAGATTAGCAAGAACACCTAGTAGAGAGATTGCCACTTCAATTTCTCCTCTCCACTTGTTCTTGCTTGTTCTTGTGTTCTTATTTGTTTTTGCCGTGTTCTTCGTGTTCTTCATTCTTCTGGTAAGATGAGCAATAGAATGAAAGGTGTCATTCGATCCCTTGGAAGAGCCTTCTCATGCCGCACAACACGAAGTCAATCGTCATCACAAGTGCTATCGTTCATCGACTCTGACATGAATATCGATCCTCCATCACCCTTCACGTATGACAACCCTTCATCCTCTTCCCAGACCGCAGAGGGAGATATTAAATGTGGTTAAAAACAAGGAATTTACGCATACTCCAATTTTTGATGCCACTTTGCTCCATGAAACCGGAATGGATTCCGAGTTTGAGCTTATTTTTAGAAATGTCGGATGAGAAGGTGCATGACAAATTAATGAGCAGGGTAGCAAGTTACTCACTATAGAATTTATTAGCACCCTAGACTTTGATGATGATAAGGTTAATTTTAGAATGTTTAATAAACTTTTCACCCTCTCATGGAAAACTCTTAGTTTAGCACTAGGATTCAATAATCAGTGTGTGGTCAATATAACTGAAACTCTCCAAGAGTTTGATAAAAATGATTTTTTGAGAGAGCATCATTGCAAAGAAACCTGAAAGAAAACAAAAATATACTACTGAAGAAGTCCATCACCCCACACTGAGGTTTATGCTTAAGTGCCTAGCTTTTACATTCTTTCCTAGAGAGGAGTTAAATACTATCAAACAGGATGAGCTGCATTTGTTATATATCATAATTAAAAAGAGGAAGGCGTCACCTGTAAAAATGATGTTGAATTATTGGAGAACTGTCCCTTCCATGAAAAAGTGCAGTATTTCTTTTACTTCCTGGATTACACGTTTAGCTGCAGGGTTAGGTTTATTATCAAATGCTACACTTGTTTACATTTTTTATGCCCGCAGAATTATTGGTTATGATTTTTTATTTCATGCTCACATGCTCAAACATAAGAATAATAAAATAATTATAATTTATAAAAATTTTGACAATGAGTACAAACTACCAGACAGGTGTAACAACCCTAAAAATCCACACAATCTAAAAATCCCAACCAATTAAATTTTTTTATTTATTTATTATGAAGACCCATTTTTCTTGTGCAAGCATATAGGTTTCATTATGAATTTGGTAAATAAAGGAGTGTAGTTTGCATTTTAATTCCATTAACATAGAATAATAACTTATGCATCACATTTGGGATTTATTGCAATTTATGTTTGTATTTACTCAATATGTTAAATGGACAATATATGTATATATACACTAAAATGAAAATAGAAAAAGGAGAGAGAGTTAGGCCAGCCATTCGGCCAGCCGGTCTGCTAAGCCAACCCAAGCCAGCCCGGCCTTCTTCTCCTCACCTCACCCGCGCGCGGCCCACGTTGCGGCTCGGCAGCGCGCGCGCGACCGGCACACACGCGCTCGCGCTCGCTGCCAACCCGGCCCCGCCTGTCAGCCGCTCTCGCCCCCCCACTGTTCTTCTTCCTCGCAGAGGCGACGGGGACGAGTGCACGCAATTCGCGTGACCCCGGACCCACGGCCGACAGCACCACGCCCCGCAGAAGCTGTCCCCCTCCTGTCCCCTCCTTTCTTGGCCGCCAAGCGAACCCGCGCCCATCCGGAGCCCTAGATCCACTCGAGCCTCGGCCCTTCGATCGGTCGAGCGCGATCAGGACCGTTCACCATTGGAGCTGGCCAAGCTCGCCTATAAAAAGGAGCTCACCCCGAAGCCCTACCCTCATTTCCCCTCGCCGCCACCGCAGCACAGACCGGCACACTGCACCAAACCGAGAGAGAGAGAGAGAGCGTAGGAGAAGGGCGGAGCAGAGGAGGAGAAGCTGCCGGAGCGCCGCCGCCACGGAGCACGCCGGAGCCGGACACGGAGGAGAAGCCCGAGCTGCGGACGAGGAGCGGCACGGCACTGCGATCGCTCTGCACGGCTCCGACTTGCCACTGCACCGCCATCCTAGCTTCACCGACACCACGGTGAGCCACCGCACGCCATGTCCGAACCTTGCCCTGCTTTTGCCATGGCGTTCCGCCCACGGGACACGCAGGCACGAGCCTTTACCGGCTCGGGAAGATCACCTGCACCATGCACTCATTCGACTGGCCGAAACCCCCGGACTACAAGCTTGCTAGACCGAGAACGCAGCACGACGCGTTCTCGGCGGAGCGCGCTCACCACCGACGCGTTCCGACGCCGAATCACCCGTTCCGAGCAATCCGACTAGCACCCGTATAGGTTAGAGCGTCGTGGAGCACCGCCACGACCCCTTGAGCTAGCTACGCGGATCTAAGCGCTAGAGGAAGCCTGAATCGCCTTGGCCGCGTGCGCCGCGACCTTACCGGAGCGCCGCCGCGAGCCGTCGCCAAAAGAAGGTCATGCCATGGCTAAAGTTCGCCACCAGAGTGTTGTATGCTTCTCTGGCCTCACCAATTTGACAAGACCGCATTCGATTGAACCAATACTTGGTCGTAGCCGCGTTGCCGCCTTCCGCCGTCGTCGGCGACACGCCGCCGCCACAACCGAGCACCTTGGGAATCTCGGTAGCCGAAATTGGTAGTTGGTATACCATCGCCATAGACCCTGGACGCGTATACATCTCCTAGAAGACCTCCTTAGCCCCGCCGGAACCTCACAGTCGCGACGACATCGCCGCCGACACGTTCCGCCTCGCCTGAAATCCGTTCCGAGTACCCCCGGTCGCCTCGCGCTGCGGAGAAAGGCCGCCGAGGTTCGCCAAGTCTGCCTCGGCACCACCGCTAGATAGCCGAGCCCCGAATCACGACTGTCGCCTTGGCTACGTGCGCCTCCACCTCGTCGGAGAACCGCCGTATGCCGAGGGAGAGAAGGAGGCCATACCACGACTCTAACCCGCCACCATCTGGTCGGATGACTGCCTGAGCACGCCAATTGGGGAAAGCCGAGCCCTGTCTTGCCGAAATATGGTCATCGCCACCCTGTCATCGTCCGCCGCACCGGAGAGACACCGCCGCCTTGAACAGACGCCCTGGAACCCTGCTACCACCAAATCTCCGATTCGCCCGAGCCTCCCCAGGAGAGCTCGGGAGAGCGGCCCCCTTCGGCGCCCAAATCTCCGATTCGCCCGAGCCTCCCCAGGAGAGCTCGGGAGAGCGGCCCCCTTCGGCGCCCAAATCTCCGATTCGCCCGAGCCTCCCCGGTAGACCTCGGGAGAGCGGCTCCCTTCGGCGCCCAAATCCCCGATTCGCCCGAGCCTCCCCAGGAGAGCCCGTGTGACAGAACCGCCTTAATCATAGGGCCCACGCGCGCCATCAACATCCCTAAGGACATCCGGTTACTGTGCACGAGTTCCCTAATGACCTAGGTGGCCTGCCGGGTCTCCTAGGAAACCCAATTTCCCCGAGGATCTCATTGTAAAGACATTGCAAGTATTACAACAGTTTACTAAAATAATCTAAATCAGAGTACAAGATGCGGAAGTATTACATATCTATAGGTTAATAAATATAATTTTTACATTACCCAGATCAGAGCTTCGTAGTGGAGCAGCAGTATACAACTATACCCTTGCCCAAGGGTTGTACCATCAACACATCTTCACCCGTGCACGATCCATCAACCGGCACGGTCCTAAACAGAACTTGAACTCTCGGCTCACCTGCAACAGGGGTTAACAAACCCTGAGTACTTGGGGTACTCCGCAAGACTTACCCGACTAAGGGTGTAAAATGAGACTCAGGAATGCAAGTCATAGGTAAGGCTAGCAGGAGAGAGAAGGTTTGCAGAAAAGCATTGCTAACCAACATTTTAATTATTGATCATTATAATCATAGTCATAATTCCAATAATCAATCTCATCTATCATCAATTCTCAACTTCCTTTGATCATTCGGTGAACCTAGTTGCGAACCACTTTTCGGGGTAGGTGTGAGGATCAAGTCTCCATTAACCGAGGAGCACGTCGATTCGAATCCAGAAAAATACCCAGCTGGGGATTCTAACCACACTGCATATGCAGCACGCCGGCATACATATACCAACCCGTCATCTAGGTCTTTCTATCCCGGAACCGGTCCTGCGCCACCCGGGAGCACAGTACTCCACTCGTCTCCAGGCACGCCGGCCACGTGGGTACACGCTACTCCCGCCATCTCTCCACTCCCAGTGCGTGGTTGTCGGTTCCAGCAATAGAGCCACCTGACTCTAGGCTTTCCACATAGGTATGTGGCTAGGCTGTTCATCATGATCACAGCAGGCCTACAACGAACGGTCCCTACTTCCTTCCTGCCGTCAGACTTGCATTGGGGCCTAGCCCGAATACAATACTGCCCGACAGTTTTATTATCATGCCTGAAGAGTAGTGTGACATGGGAAACGCCGTCCCATGAGCAGGCCACTCAACGAAACACATTTTGGGTGATACCGACCAGTTCCAAACTATTCCGAAAGCGACCATGCATCGGGACTCTAGCCCGAATACACATCGACCGACGGATAACAAGTTCTTCACCAATCATAAAGTATATACATGTACATAGCACAGAAAATAGTTTTTCTTTTATGGAATTCTAATTTCATTAAGCATGCCTAGCATTTTTCAAATTATTTATTTAAATCAGGTTTCAGGGTAGTTATATGGGACAATGCATTTGGATAGGCAACAATCAACTCCTAGCAACCTAATGCAATAGATTAACTCGAATTGTAAAGGATTTCATAATAGAGGGTTAATGCACCGGGGCTTGCCTGTTGCTCGTAGAAGATGGAACCCTGAAAACAATCACCGAGAAGATCCACGTCCACCGAGCGAAGACCGTACTCGAGGCTCGCTTCCGATAATAAATACCACGCGTTCACTACACGAGATAACAATGCAATGCTTTACATGATGATATGTATGACATGATGCAAGAGATGAGCTAAATCGGGAACAAATGAAAAGTAAACTTAATTTAGAAAGTTGAGTACAATTTTCTTTCACGGTAAAGTTGCAAGCCAACAAAACTAACTTGTTTCATTAACAACTAGAGTTCCATTAAATCATCTCATAAAACGATTCATTCTTCGTTCATATGGAAAGGATTATTATTGCCTCACTACAAGAAGCATGTTTGACTATTTCTTTTTACCCATGAAGTTGCATCCAAGAAATAACCAAAGCAACACCCATGGATCCACTAACGAGTATTTGTAATAAACATCTTAATTACCTATTAACCCATGAATTACAACTACACAAGGAATTAAGATACCAAGGAACAGTTGTGGTTTTTGTGTTTCGAGGTCCACAATCAACTTCAAAAGTTCACACCATTCCAAAAAGAATTAGTGTTTCTTATTTATTTTTATTGCTTATTTTATTGACCATTTTAACCGTCGTAGAAAGTCGCTACACAACTATTTAACTACTTTTAAAATACCAATAAGAAACTCATCCTCACCTGCCTAGGGTCATTAGGGTAGATGACCCAAGGTCTTCAACCAATCCAAAAACCATACAAACCTAAAGTGATTATAATTTCTATTGATTTATTATTCAATTACCCTACACATTTTATTTATTTTCCTTATTTTACCCATATTTATCAACTGACCAAATTAACTCCAATTGTGACTAAACTTTACCAACAGCTAGATTTCATCATCAAACAGAGCCACAATTAATTTCATGATTTTTAGAAATTCCTACAATTTATTAAAAATCAATAAAATTGCATTATTCATTTATTTGGCTGATTTTTACTCCTAATAGAAAAGACCTGAAACTCATAAATGATATTTTTCTTAAATGCTACACACTGTATAGAGCATACACAAAAATTGTCATCATTTTAGGAGTAGTAATTTAATCCACACAAAAATGACAAACTGCAACACTATTTATTCAAAATTAAATTAGAAAAGTATTCGTGATTTGCTGAAAAATGGAAAGCGATATTCGGCCCGGGACGGCCCAAGACCAGACAGGCCGGCCCACTCGGCCGCTCCCGCACCGGCCCGTGCCCAGGCGCCAACTGAGGCGCTGACAGGCGGACCCCGCCTGTCAGCTCCTCCTCCTACCTCACGCCGCGCCTCCCGCACGCGTGCGCACGCGGCGGCCGCCGCGGACTCGCCGCCGACGACCCCAAACGGCGAACACGAGCGGACCTACGGCTACTCTACGTTCTAGCGGACACCCCTGAGCACCTAACCTCCACCCTAGCCGCCTCCAACGAGGTGTTCCTCGCCCATGGCGGACACGGCGGCACAGCGGACGTGCGCCGGTTGACACAGCGCGGTAGAGTTCAAAGAAAAGGGCGGGGAGTATTCAGAGGCTCACCACGAGTCTAGTGACGCAGCTGACTGGGGCTAAGGAAGGCTAGCAAGGCGAGTTTGACGGCGGCGACGAAAGCGGCGGCTCGGCTCCGGCGGTGACGACTCGTTCCGGCAAACCTAGACCACCAAAGAGCCAACCAAGAGGAGCATGATGAACCACGGACTATACAGAGGCTAGAACATGAGCCAAAGGACTCCAGAGCTCACCCGAGCAGCCTGGAGATGACGACGATCGCCGCGGCGGGGCTCCGACCACCCACGAAGACGACGAAACGCGTCCTTGCACACACACGGGTTCCCGGACACTACCAAGGACATCAAACGATGCGCAAGGGAGCTAACTTGTTGGCTGCGACACGGAGAGGATGGAGATAGACAGTGGACAGCGAATTTCGCCGCGGACCGAGAAGTCGGCAATGGCGACGGTGGTGGAAAACGGCAAGAATGCCGGTGGCGGAGTGCTTTACAGGCTGCGCGAGTGAGGGCAACGGGTAGAGAGGATCCCCACGGGTCGTCTTTATGCCAACGTGGGAGCAGGGGACGGCAAGGATGGCCGCGCCGTGCCCGACCATGCCGGCGGCAGAGGAACAGGGGAGAGAGAGGACAAGGTCCATGCCGAGCACTGTAGCAACCCTATTCCCCTTTTGACTTTGCTGCCCAAAAACGCCAAAATTTATATAATACGATGAAAAATCACCAGAAACAAAGTTGTAGTACAAATTGTGCTGGTCACCTTTGGTATTTGAAACATTTTCAAATTCTGAATATTTTTGAAACTATTGAAAAGGGGGTAAAATGGTTTTTTTTGAATTTCAAACTGAATTTCTGAAATTACTTTTGACTTTTCTCAACAACTTGAAAAATGTTAAAAATAAAAGTTGTTCCCCTCAGAGAGTTTTACAACTTTCATTAAGGAAGTTTTGTCAGATTCCAAATAATTTTTGAAATGGCATTTCAAATTCAAGTTTCGATTCACTGTTTTGAGTTAAATTCAAATTTCCACCATAGAACTTTAAAATTTCCAAAAATAAAAGTTGTCACATTTAAATAGACCTACAACTTTCATTAAGGGACCACCCCAAGATTCCTTCTATATTTTGAATTAGGTTTTTGGGGCCAAAATTAGGTTTAAACGGAAGTCTGATCGGGGACTAGAAAATCGAAATTTTATATAATTACTTCCCAATATTCAAATACCAAAGTTGTCCCATTTAATGAACTTTACAACTTTTATGTAATAAGTTTTGTCTAATTCTTAATAATTTTCGAAATAAAGATTTAAATCTAAACCTTCAAACACAAATTAGGGTTTAATTTGAAATTTCAAATAATAACTTAGAAATCGCCCAAAGTAAGAGTTGCTCAACTTTTCAAAAGCTAGAAGTTTTATTTAAGGTTCAAGACCAAATTCTGACTAGTTTTGGAATAGTGTTTTGGATCCTATTCTAGGGTTTATGAATGAGCCTTATTTTATCGTTCAGATGGGATTTGATCCTACGCAATCAAACAAGTATTTATGAAATTAAATCACTCTAGGTTACCTATGCCCAATCACATGGAAGAATAAAAATTATTTTAGTTAATGAACACTAATGATGAGTTTATGCGGGATGATTTGCATGAAATCATGATGACATGGCAGGTTTTAGTTACAGTAACACCAGGGGTGTTACATCCTCCCCCCCTTAAAATAAATCTCGTCTCGAGATTACAGATATGGCTAAAACCTTAGTTTTGAGCAGAGGGAAAGGAATGGGGTCAAGAAAATATTTTTCACATTTTGACTATGGAGCAAGCAGGAGGTTTGCATTTTATAAACTTGGTAAGTAAGAATTATTTATAAAAGTAGCAAGAAGTTTAGGAAAGTTTTCAGAGGGGTGATCTTCTGCTCCTTTGGGTAGCTTTTTCTCCTGTAGACTGACCCCACTGTATGTCGTACCATCTCGCTGAAGCCTTTCAGGTAACACGATCTAATCAGTTGTCTCTCAACACTAAAATTTTACACTTTACTCTGACAAATAAACCTTTACGAGGAATCTCGTTTGAGCATGACTTCATAATGAGTTATGGCCAAGGACGACGATACCAGCGCGTGCCGAGCAGCTAACCCCTGTATGTATCACACGGGGAGCCCTAGGTTTCGTCGCGGCACCGTCAATCGTTAGCCCTAACACCATTATCAAGCACAGCCAGATAAAATCCCTCAAACCACTGTGATTTTAACACCTTTTGAGTTAGTCACTATTTGAAATTTCAATTTATTTGTTGTTTTCAAAAGAGAATTCAAAGATCGTGAGAGCACCTTAAATTGTGAGCTATAATATTTCAGGAGCACCGTCTATGATACTAGTGCGTACCTCGGCAAGATCTTATGTGGCTGCAGTCCACAGAAGGTTCCAAGCTTTAACACGGCACCATAGTCACGGACCGAGATACCGTTATAGCACACAATTAAAGTAACCTCAGTCAAAAAGAAAGTATTTCTATGGTGGTTACGATGAAAAATGATCAAGGACCTCGATACGAGTATACCCCCTTGCAAAATCTCATGTAGGTGCAAGATACATGAGTTTTCAGGTGATCATATTGTATCGTAATCATAGATCATGTTTCACCACAGCAATGGAATAGAGCTCGATAGTTGTGAAGCTATAGTAGATCGTAACTTTAATCCACGATACCAGCGCGTGCCTAGTAGAATCTCGCGTGGACGTAACCTGCAAGGGACCCTAGGTTTCGACGCGGCACCGTGGTCTCAGGTCATGGCACTATTATAGGGCACAACCATAAAGACTCGGACAACGTGTTGAATTTTTCAAAGAATTGAGACGTGTCAGATTAAGGCATGACACGTACACAGATAAAAATTAAGAAGTAGAACCAAGTATTGAGACTAGGGCAATGGGGATAACCTCGAGTGCATCTCGAAATTTTAAGGAAGTGAATAGTTAAGAATAAAATTCAAGATATTTATAAAAAATCAGGAATCCTTAAAACAACAGGAAATCCTCAGCGGATCGTAGGTACCAATTCTAAGTGAATGGATCTTAGGTACTTTTTCCAAATCGGTTCCCATCATTTTATCAGATGAGATTAGGATGATTGTAAGAACAAAGAATTCTGAGAACTCAAGGAGATGAGATGCAAACTTGCAGAATAGATTTTTAATATTGTTATATATAGCGAAAGAATTTTCAAAATTCGGGAAAAATATGGATATAAATTTTTTTGTGATATACATTTGAAAGGGAGTGAAAGCGTATTAACTGCAGACTAAGATCATGGCCACTAACCCTAATCACAGCGAGCGTCTGGCAGTAACTTCCTATGGTCGCGAGCCATAAGAGATCCCAGATTTCGACGCTGCGTCGGTCATGGATCATGATACCCCATAGACTGCAATTACAATAGCTTCCAACTAACCTGGAAACAATAGGTGCCGTGAAAGGAAAGGATAAGTCTGACACACACACGGAGAAACCAAGGATTCGGTAATTCCTTGCTTGAATTTAGTGCCTCCAAAAGTTACCAAAGGACTGGAAACTTAGGGAGCATGGATTTTCGATGGAAGAGAGCACATCAGTTGTGACCTTCCTGGGTGAGGGGCATGGGTTATGATATTAATAGGTGCCCTGAGAAAAACTTGTGCGAAAGTATGTCGCAAAAGATTCTCAGTTTTGTAAGGCACCATAACCATGGTCAAACACCATCACAAGGTACAATTAACATAGCCTCAGTCAACAGGAGTCATACGAATAAACGTATGACAATCAGGACTATGATGGATAATGACTACGGCTTTCGATGTAAGCGAATTCTTGCAAAATTTCTTGTGGGAACGAGCCATAAGAGATTTCAAGTCTCGACATTACATTGTATTCGTAGATCATCGTCCATCATAGGAATATGTATTCGTTTCCACGAAAGGTGCAACGAAAGAGAGCTTATGAATTGTGAAGCTATGGTAGCTCATAACCTTAAACCTCAATACATACACGCTCCTAGCAGAATCTCGCATGACTCAGGCATGCGAGAGACCCTAGGCCCCGTCATGGTATTGCGGTCACTAGTTATGACACCACTACAGGATACAATAGTTTTCGAAGGAATGACAATGTCTTGAAAGGGGGAAACAAAATTAAGGATAAACTAAGGTTTTCTCTAGAGTTGGCATAGTAAATGAGTGCATCCAGAAGCTCCCCAAGGACCAGGAACTTATGGAGCAACATTTATTAAAGATCGACAAAACTTGTTTATATCCTGTAACTTTTAATGAAAGAAGATTTTTAATAAATCCAACTTGGAAACTCAGTTATGCTATGTACCTTTTGAGGGCGGTCACGATCATACCACGATACCAGCATACGCTCGGCAGCAAGCCATGTGGGTACATCACACATGGGGCTTCACGTTTTATAGAGATACCACAGGTCGGGAACGACTTATCTCATCGAGGTACTAGCATCAGCTCGATGTTCCAAACAAGAGAATAAATCCTTTTGAAATGATTTAAAAGACCGTCCCTTTTTGAAACTTAAGTTTTTGGTGACCCTTTGCAAGAAGGATTTTAGAAATTAAATCGTTTTATATTTCTTTTTGGGGATGGACTCTTGAGCAAAGGTGTTTAACAAAGGTGGGAGAAAGAGTCAGGACTTTTGTAGAAAATATTGCACAACTGCCAAAAATCTTCCGTGATGACTGAATAAAAACCTGGTTTGGAAATTTGGAAGCATTTTTTGTAAGGCATTAAAATCGGAAGAAGATTTGAAAACCAGTTTAAAAATGGATGAGTTTTTAAAGCAAAATCATTTGAATGTATTGTTTTTCAAAATGGTTTTCAAAACTTGGTTCGATTGGTGTAGTTTTCAAATCAAAGCATCACTTCTTTCCGCTTACTTTAAATAAAACCGGTCTGGCTTTTGTAATCAGCTTGGTTTTCGAAACTCATCTTTGACTGAAGTTGTCAGTAACCATCACCAGATCTTTCAGCAAGCATAAGGAAAGATATAAGAGTAAAACCTTTTGAAATAAGTTATATTTTGAAAATATAGGCTTACTTCATTATGGGGGAAGTATTAATTGTTGTAATGTCATGATGCATGAACGTTCCAACGCGAACCAATATAATACGATATATATACATATACTTGGCAAAGTAATTATTAGAGTGACATGCACTCACTATTTTAGAATATAGGGCATATTTTAACTGCTAATCCACTACCAAGCCTAAAATCTAACTGCAATTCTATAGAAAGAATCAGGAAAGGACTTTAGAGAATGAATAAGGGAAGTTCAGAAGCAACTGGTACCAAACCACCCCGTTGATTTTATTTATTCGAAATCATTTTGAAGCTTTTGTAAAGTAATACTGCAAGTACTTTACAATGAAATGCTCTGATACCACTTGTGACAGAACCGCCTTAATCATAGGGCCCACGCGCGCCATCAACATCCCTAAGGACATCCGGTTACTGTGCACGAGTTCCCTAATGACCTAGGTGGCCTGCCGGGTCTCCTAGGAAACCCAATTTCCCCGAGGATCTCATTGTAAAGACATTGCAAGTATTACAACAGTTTACTAAAATAATCTAAATCAGAGTACAAGATGCGGAAGTATTACATATCTATAGGTTAATAAATATAATTTTTACATTACCCAGATCAGAGCTTCGTAGTGGAGCAGCAGTATACAACTATACCCTTGCCCAAGGGTTGTACCATCAACACATCTTCACCCGTGCACGATCCATCAACCGGCACGGTCCTAAACAGAACTTGAACTCTCGGCTCACCTGCAACAGGGGTTAACAAACCCTGAGTACTTGGGGTACTCCGCAAGACTTACCCGACTAAGGGTGTAAAATGAGACTCAGGAATGCAAGTCATAGGTAAGGCTAGCAGGAGAGAGAAGGTTTGCAGAAAAGCATTGCTAACCAACATTTTAATTATTGATCATTATAATCATAGTCATAATTCCAATAATCAATCTCATCTATCATCAATTCTCAACTTCCTTTGATCATTCGGTGAACCTAGTTGCGAACCACTTTTCGGGGTAGGTGTGAGGATCAAGTCTCCATTAACCGAGGAGCACGTCGATTCGAATCCAGAAAAATACCCAGCTGGGGATTCTAACCACACTGCATATGCAGCACGCCGGCATACATATACCAACCCGTCATCTAGGTCTTTCTATCCCGGAACCGGTCCTGCGCCACCCGGGAGCACAGTACTCCACTCGTCTCCAGGCACGCCGGCCACGTGGGTACACGCTACTCCCGCCATCTCTCCACTCCCAGTGCGTGGTTGTCGGTTCCAGCAATAGAGCCACCTGACTCTAGGCTTTCCACATAGGTATGTGGCTAGGCTGTTCATCATGATCACAGCAGGCCTACAACGAACGGTCCCTACTTCCTTCCTGCCGTCAGACTTGCATTGGGGCCTAGCCCGAATACAATACTGCCCGACAGTTTTATTATCATGCCTGAAGAGTAGTGTGACATGGGAAACGCCGTCCCATGAGCAGGCCACTCAACGAAACACATTTTGGGTGATACCGACCAGTTCCAAACTATTCCGAAAGCGACCATGCATCGGGACTCTAGCCCGAATACACATCGACCGACGGATAACAAGTTCTTCACCAATCATAAAGTATATACATGTACATAGCACAGAAAATAGTTTTTCTTTTATGGAATTCTAATTTCATTAAGCATGCCTAGCATTTTTCAAATTATTTATTTAAATCAGGTTTCAGGGTAGTTATATGGGACAATGCATTTGGATAGGCAACAATCAACTCCTAGCAACCTAATGCAATAGATTAACTCGAATTGTAAAGGATTTCATAATAGAGGGTTAATGCACCGGGGCTTGCCTGTTGCTCGTAGAAGATGGAACCCTGAAAACAATCACCGAGAAGATCCACGTCCACCGAGCGAAGACCGTACTCGAGGCTCGCTTCCGATAATAAATACCACGCGTTCACTACACGAGATAACAATGCAATGCTTTACATGATGATATGTATGACATGATGCAAGAGATGAGCTAAATCGGGAACAAATGAAAAGTAAACTTAATTTAGAAAGTTGAGTACAATTTTCTTTCACGGTAAAGTTGCAAGCCAACAAAACTAACTTGTTTCATTAACAACTAGAGTTCCATTAAATCATCTCATAAAACGATTCATTCTTCGTTCATATGGAAAGGATTATTATTGCCTCACTACAAGAAGCATGTTTGACTATTTCTTTTTACCCATGAAGTTGCATCCAAGAAATAACCAAAGCAACACCCATGGATCCACTAACGAGTATTTGTAATAAACATCTTAATTACCTATTAACCCATGAATTACAACTACACAAGGAATTAAGATACCAAGGAACAGTTGTGGTTTTTGTGTTTCGAGGTCCACAATCAACTTCAAAAGTTCACACCATTCCAAAAAGAATTAGTGTTTCTTATTTATTTTTATTGCTTATTTTATTGACCATTTTAACCGTCGTAGAAAGTCGCTACACAACTATTTAACTACTTTTAAAATACCAATAAGAAACTCATCCTCACCTGCCTAGGGTCATTAGGGTAGATGACCCAAGGTCTTCAACCAATCCAAAAACCATACAAACCTAAAGTGATTATAATTTCTATTGATTTATTATTCAATTACCCTACACATTTTATTTATTTTCCTTATTTTACCCATATTTATCAACTGACCAAATTAACTCCAATTGTGACTAAACTTTACCAACAGCTAGATTTCATCATCAAACAGAGCCACAATTAATTTCATGATTTTTAGAAATTCCTACAATTTATTAAAAATCAATAAAATTGCATTATTCATTTATTTGGCTGATTTTTACTCCTAATAGAAAAGACCTGAAACTCATAAATGATATTTTTCTTAAATGCTACACACTGTATAGAGCATACACAAAAATTGTCATCATTTTAGGAGTAGTAATTTAATCCACACAAAAATGACAAACTGCAACACTATTTATTCAAAATTAAATTAGAAAAGTATTCGTGATTTGCTGAAAAATGGAAAGCGATATTCGGCCCGGGACGGCCCAAGACCAGACAGGCCGGCCCACTCGGCCGCTCCCGCACCGGCCCGTGCCCAGGCGCCAACTGAGGCGCTGACAGGCGGACCCCGCCTGTCAGCTCCTCCTCCTACCTCACGCCGCGCCTCCCGCACGCGTGCGCACGCGGCGGCCGCCGCGGACTCGCCGCCGACGACCCCAAACGGCGAACACGAGCGGACCTACGGCTACTCTACGTTCTAGCGGACACCCCTGAGCACCTAACCTCCACCCTAGCCGCCTCCAACGAGGTGTTCCTCGCCCATGGCGGACACGGCGGCACAGCGGACGTGCGCCGGTTGACACAGCGCGGTAGAGTTCAAAGAAAAGGGCGGGGAGTATTCAGAGGCTCACCACGAGTCTAGTGACGCAGCTGACTGGGGCTAAGGAAGGCTAGCAAGGCGAGTTTGACGGCGGCGACGAAAGCGGCGGCTCGGCTCCGGCGGTGACGACTCGTTCCGGCAAACCTAGACCACCAAAGAGCCAACCAAGAGGAGCATGATGAACCACGGACTATACAGAGGCTAGAACATGAGCCAAAGGACTCCAGAGCTCACCCGAGCAGCCTGGAGATGACGACGATCGCCGCGGCGGGGCTCCGACCACCCACGAAGACGACGAAACGCGTCCTTGCACACACACGGGTTCCCGGACACTACCAAGGACATCAAACGATGCGCAAGGGAGCTAACTTGTTGGCTGCGACACGGAGAGGATGGAGATAGACAGTGGACAGCGAATTTCGCCGCGGACCGAGAAGTCGGCAATGGCGACGGTGGTGGAAAACGGCAAGAATGCCGGTGGCGGAGTGCTTTACAGGCTGCGCGAGTGAGGGCAACGGGTAGAGAGGATCCCCACGGGTCGTCTTTATGCCAACGTGGGAGCAGGGGACGGCAAGGATGGCCGCGCCGTGCCCGACCATGCCGGCGGCAGAGGAACAGGGGAGAGAGAGGACAAGGTCCATGCCGAGCACTGTAGCAACCCTATTCCCCTTTTGACTTTGCTGCCCAAAAACGCCAAAATTTATATAATACGATGAAAAATCACCAGAAACAAAGTTGTAGTACAAATTGTGCTGGTCACCTTTGGTATTTGAAACATTTTCAAATTCTGAATATTTTTGAAACTATTGAAAAGGGGGTAAAATGGTTTTTTTGAATTTCAAACTGAATTTCTGAAATTACTTTTGACTTTTCTCAACAACTTGAAAAATGTTAAAAATAAAAGTTGTTCCCCTCAGAGAGTTTTACAACTTTCATTAAGGAAGTTTTGTCAGATTCCAAATAATTTTTGAAATGGCATTTCAAATTCAAGTTTCGATTCACTGTTTTGAGTTAAATTCAAATTTCCACCATAGAACTTTAAAATTTCCAAAAATAAAAGTTGTCACATTTAAATAGACCTACAACTTTCATTAAGGGACCACCCCAAGATTCCTTCTATATTTTGAATTAGGTTTTTGGGGCCAAAATTAGGTTTAAACGGAAGTCTGATCGGGGACTAGAAAATCGAAATTTTATATAATTACTTCCCAATATTCAAATACCAAAGTTGTCCCATTTAATGAACTTTACAACTTTTATGTAATAAGTTTTGTCTAATTCTTAATAATTTTCGAAATAAAGATTTAAATCTAAACCTTCAAACACAAATTAGGGTTTAATTTGAAATTTCAAATAATAACTTAGAAATCGCCCAAAGTAAGAGTTGCTCAACTTTTCAAAAGCTAGAAGTTTTATTTAAGGTTCAAGACCAAATTCTGACTAGTTTTGGAATAGAGTTTTGGATCCTATTCTAGGGTTTATGAATGAGCCTTATTTTATCGTTCAGATGGGATTTGATCCTACGCAATCAAACAAGTATTTATGAAATTAAATCACTCTAGGTTACCTATGCCCAATCACATGGAAGAATAAAAATTATTTTAGTTAATGAACACTAATGATGAGTTTATGCGGGATGATTTGCATGAAATCATGATGACATGGCAGGTTTTAGTTACAGTAACACCAGGGGTGTTACAGCCCGGGAGAGCGGCCCCCTTCGGCGCCCAAATTTCCGATTCGCCCGAGCCTCCCCGGTAGACCTCGGGAGAGCAGCCCCCTCGGCGCCCAAATTTCCGATTCGCCCGAGCCTCCCCGGTAGACCTCGGGAGAGCGGCACCCTCGGCGCCCAAATGTCCGATTCGCCCGAGCCTCCCCGGTAGACCTCGGGAGAGCGGCACCCTTGGCGCCCCGAATTTCGGATTCGCCCGAGCCCCGCCGAGGTACGCCGAACTCCGCCGAGCTACACCGAGCTCCGCCGAGCTATGCCGAGCTCCGCCGAGCTACGCCGAGCTCCGCCGAGCTACCCCCGACCACCGCCGAGCTACCCCCGACCACCGCCGAGCTCCGCCGAGCTACCCCCGACCACCGCCGAGCTACGCTGAGCTCCGCCGAGCTACGCCGACGCCCCCCGACCTCTGAGAACCACCCCCGACCACCGTCGAGCTCGCCCGACCACCGCCGAGCTACGACCGACGCAACCCCGACCAACATCGAGCTCGCCCGACCAACCACCGAGCTGCGCCGACGCCGGCGACTCTCTGGGAACCAGCATCGAACACCTGGTGGGCGACTATCGGGTCTGTGTTCTGACGAGGCGCCACATGCCGCACTACTGGACCCGCGCACCACATGGACCAATCCCGAGCTGCCCCAGATTAACCGACCAATTTTCCCATTTTTAGAAAGTAGGATAATCTTCGGAAATTCGTAACTTATTCATACGATGTCCAAAAATTGCGCACCATATATCAAAATTCTCAGAAAAATAAGATCTACAATCTAAGACTATGTTTGTGTGCATTTGGCTCTTTATTTTATTGGATTTTTCTGAAATACTCTATAGGAGTCGCTGACGCGACTATTTCGTGTTCGATTTCAGAGCCGGAGGAGGATCTGACTAAGGAAGACGACCACGAGTACTTTCAGGAGCTAGGAGACGACTACGAAGGTGCCACGTCCCACCAAATCCTTAGATCCTATTTACGCATTGCAAATGATATTGTTGCTATTGCTTTATGATTATGTATGGATTGGTTGCATGGTAGTATATTTGAATTCCCTGCCTTGATAAGACTTTACCCTGCTATCCGCTGTTAGGTTAGCTGCTGCTTAATTTACTGTTACTCTTCCACTACTTTCTACTTGCTATATGCTATGTGGTGGAATTGGGACGGTGTATAACTGATTATAACCACTGGGAGAGAGTGCTGCGTGCGTCTTGGGTGCGTGGTAAGGGTTGATGTCGACCAAGTGGGATGTGAGACAAGCCCATGGGGCATGTCGTGCCGGGGGTGCAACCAGGGCATCCCCAAGTGAGATACCTGTGGCGGGTAAAGTTGTTGAGGAGGTTCCGGGTGGGATAGCCTTGGTGGTTTGAAGCCCATGGACGGAGGTGCTGTGATAGCACGGGGAGAGTATCCCCTAACTGGAGATGCCTGCTTGGTCACAACCTAGGATCTGACTAGTGACCGGAAACATCTGGATTCCCTTGCTACTCGCTCACTTCTGATGGGCGGGAGACGGCTGGACTACTTGGTAGGGCGGTGCCACTACTGCTAGGTTGAGAGGTGATAAGGGTGGACGGTGACGGATGGCGGATTCCCGTACCGTTCTAGATGCGCAGTACCACTGATGGGGCCCGGTACTGCGTCTCCCAGTCTCAGTGTGATGGTGTTGGATCCGGAATGTCCCAGGGCTGAGTGGCAGGGTGGCATCGACCTAGGCAAGCAAGCACCCGGAATTCTGCCTAGATGATTGTACAGCATCGATGATGGCTAATCTTGTGAGTAGTAAAACCTCTGCAGAGTGTATGGTTGATCGATCGATACATAAGCCAATTCGTTGGCTATGGACCTTTCCTAATGTTTCTGCAACCACTATTAGATGAGAGCATATTCTTTTCTCCCCCTGGATAACATTTTTTCGGCAGTGTACCCGTTGTGGTAGTGTGCCGCTGAGATAGGCCCGAGAGGGAGTTGGGCCTGTCGAATGAGAGTGAGGTGTGGGTATGTGAGGTGTGGTGATGGGAAAAGGGATGATGGTGTTAACTGGTGATAAAACTTGACTAATTAAACATTGATTACAGCTGCATAGGAAAACCTCAGCCTATAGGTCTGCTTGTATAGCCTTGCATCCACTTTCCACAAAGCAAATGCTGCATAGGTGGGCTCCGTGGCCAGTACAAATCGTACTGATAAATTTGCTGTCAGGTGACGAGAATGAGTACGACTTCGAGGGAGATGATGACGAGGAATAGGGTCACGTGCTACACTCAAGTTGGCCGTGAAGGATGAATCGCTTCCGCATCTTCTAAAGCTTCTCTGAATGTTGATTCCGCCAATGTGGCGATGTAATAAGTGTTTATGTAAGACTTAATTACCGTTGTATGGATCCTGGTGTCAACTGAGATATGGGTAATTTCATGGATTGTCCCAAGCAATCTATTGAATTACAATTCGAGCCTGTGGATTTCCCTTCGCGGAAATCGAGGTCGTTTCAGTTGGTATCAGAGCCATACTTGACTGTAGGACGAGACCCATAGAAAATGGACGCTAGAATAGGAAGCCAGACTCACTTTCGGTTATATTACCGACCTTGCATTCACTTTTTATGCAATGGCTTATCTAATACAAGGACCTGCTAATCCGTTTCTTGAAAAATTCGCTGATGACCAGCCTTGGACCACCACTTCGTCCACTGCACGACGGCACTATTGAGATCCCGATCAATGGAAGGAACCACGGCGGATTTGCCATGGTACTATGCTAGGTGCTGGAGGAGCTGGGAGCACCGTCTGACCAGATCCAGTACTTCAGCCGAGGGAAGCTTGTCGAGGCAGAGGACAGCCGCATACCCGACGCCGTACTCGACCTTATGCACCAGTAGCATATGGGACCCTGCGTGGCCCTTAGACTAGTGATACCATGAGTTGTCCTGTCATTGGCTATCTGCGCATAGCATGATCTTCTTAGCAGCTAGGAACATCCTTTATGTAATAATAACCATGTGATGAGTGACATTTGGATCTTATGCTTCTTATGGTTCTCTATGTGAAACGACCTCGATTTCCACGAAGGAAAATCCACAGGCTCGAATTGTAATTCAACAGATTGCTTGGAACAATCCATGAAATTACCCATATCTCAGTTGCCACCAGGATCCATACAACGGTAAATAAGTCTTACATAAATATTTATTACATCGCCATACTGGCGGAATCAACAATCAGAGAAGCTTTAGAAGATGCGGAAGCGATTCATCCTTCACGGCCAACTTGAGTGTAGCACGTGACCCTATTCCTCGTCATCATCTCCCTCGAAGTCGTACTCATTCTCGTCACCTGACAGCAAATTTATCAGTACGATTTGTACTGGCCACGGAGCCCACCTATGCAGCATTTGCTTTGTGGAAAGTGGATGCAAGGCTATACAAGCAGACCTATAGGCTGAGGTTTTCCTATGCAGCTGTAATCAATGTTTTAATTAGTCAAGTTTTATCACCAGTTAACACCATCATTCCCTTTTCCCATCACCACACCTCACATACCCACACCTCACTCTCATTCGACAGGCCCAACTCCCTCTCGGGCCTATCTCAGCGGCACACTACCACAACGGGTACACTGCCGGAAAAATGTCATCCAGGGGGAGAAGAGAACACTCACTACACTAGTAGAAGCTTCACAGGAAAGGTCCATAGCCAACAGGTTGGCATATGTATCGATCGATCAACCGTACACTCTGCAGAGGTTTCACTACTCACAAGATTAGCCATCATAGGTGTTGCGCAAACACCTAGGCAGAATTCCGGGTGCTTGCTTGCCTAGGTCGATGCCACCCTACCACTCAGCCCTGGGATATTCCGGATCCTACACCGTTATGCTGAGACTGGGAGACACAGTACCGGGCCCATCCAGTGGTACTGTGCATCTAGAACGGAACGGGAACCCATCGACCGTCTCCGCCCACCCTTATCACCTTTCAACCTAGCAGTAGTGGCACCGTCCTACCAAGTAGTCCAGCCGTCTCCCGCCCATCAGAAGCGAGTGAGTAGAAAAGGATTCCCATGAACCTGAAACTAGTCCATCCTAGGTTTGACCAAGCAGGCATCTTCCACTTAGGGGATACTCTCCCCGTGCCATCACAGCACCTCCGTCCACGGGCTTCAAACCACCAAGGCTATCCCACCCGGAACCTCCTCAACAACTTTACCCGCCACAGGTATCTCGCTTGGGGATGCCCAGGTTGCACCCCCGGCACGACTTGCCCCATGGGCTCGTCTCACATCCCACTTGGTCGACATCAACCCTTACCACGCACCCAAGACGCACGCAGCACTCTCTCCCAGTAGTTATAATCAGATATACACCGTCCCAATTCCACCACATAGCATATAGCAATTCGTAAGTAGTGGAAGAGTAACAGTAAAATAAGCAGCAGCTAACCTAACAGCGGATAGCAGGGTAAAGTCTTATCAAGGCAGGGAATTCAAATATACTACCATGCAACCAATCCATACATAATCATAAAGCAATAGCAACAATGTCATTTGCAATGCGTAATAGGATCTAAGGATTTGGTGGGACGTGGCACCTTCGTAGTCGTCTCCTAGCTCTTGGAAGTACTCGTGGTCGTCTTCCTTAGTCAGATCCTCCTCCGGCTCTGAAATCGAACACGAAATAGTCGCGTCAGCGACTCCTATAGAGTATTTCAGAAAAATCCAATAAAACAAAGAGCCAAATGCACACAAACATAGTCTTAGATTGTAGATCTCATTTTTCTGAGAATTTTGGTATATGGTGCGCAATTCTTGGTCATCGTACGAATAAGTTATGAATTTCCGAAGATTATCCTATTTTCTGAAAATGGGAAAACTGGTCGGTTAATCAGGGGCAGCTCGGGATGTGGCGCGCGGGTCCAGTAGTGCGGCATGTGGCGCCTCAACAGAACACAGACCCGATGGTCGTCCAGGTGTTCGATGCTGGTTCCCAGAGAGTTGCCGGAGTTGGCGTAGCTCGGCGTGGCTCGGCGGTGGTCGGTGGTAGCTCGGCTGTGGTTGGGGGTATCTCGGCGGAGCTCGGCGGTGGTCGGGGGTATCTCGGCGGAGCTCGGCGGTGGTCGGGGGTAGCTCGGCTGTGGTTGGGGGTATCTCGGCGGAGCTCGGCGGTGGTCGGGGGTAGCTCGGCGGGGCTCGGGCGAATCGGAGATTCGGGGCGCCGAGGGTGCCGCTCTCCCGAGCTCTCCCGGGGAGGCTCGGGCGAATCGGAGATTTGGTGCGCCCGAGGGTGCCGTTCTCCCGAGGTCTCCCGCGGAGGCTCGGGCGAATCGGAAATTTGGGTGCCCGAGGGTGCCGTTCTCCCGAGGTCTCCTGCGGAGGCTCGGGCGAATCGGAAATTTGGGTGCCCGAGGGTGCCGTTCTCCCGAGGTCTCCTGCGGAGGCTCGGGCGAATCGGACATTTGGGGGCCGAGGGTGCCGTTCTCCCGAGGTCTCCTGCGGAGGCTCGGGCGAATCGGACATTTGGTGCGCCCGAGGGTGCCGTTCTCCCGAGGTCTCCTGCGGAGGCTCGGGCGAATCGGACATTTGGGCGCCCGAGGGGGCTGCTCTCCCGAGCTCTCCTGGGGAGGCTCGGGCGAATCGGAGATTTGGGCGCCGAAGGGGCTGCTCTCCCGAGCTCTCCTGGGGAGGCTCGGGCGAATCGGAAATTTGGGCGCCGAAGGGGCTGCTCTCCCGAGCTCTCCTGGGGAGGCTCGGGCGAATCGGAGATTCGGTGCTAGCAGGGTTCCAGGGCGTCTGTTCAAGGCGGCGGTGTCTCTCCGGTGCGGCGGACGATGACAGGGCGGCGATGGCCATATTTCGGCAAGGCAGGGCTCGGCTTTCTAGCGGCGGTGCCGAGGCAGACTTGGCGAACCTCGGCGGCCTTTCTCCGCAGCGCGAGGCGACCGGGGGTACTCGGAACGGATCTTAGGCGAGGCGGAACCTGTCGGCGGCGATGTCGTCGCGACGGTGAGGTTCCGGCGGGGTTAAGGAGGTCTTCTAGGAGATGTATACGCGTCCAGGGTCCAAGGCGATGGTATACCAACTACCAATTTTGGCTACCGAGCTTTCCAAGGTGCTCGGTTGTGGCGGCGGCGTGTCGCCGACGACGGCGGAAAACGGCATCGCGGCTACGACCAAGTATTGGTTCAATCGAATGCGGTCTTGTCAAATTGGTGAGGCCAGAGAGGCATACAACACTCTGGTGGCGAACTTAGCCATGGCATGACCTTCTTTTGGCTACGGCTCGCGGCGGCGCTCCGGTAAGGTCGCGGCGCACGCGGCCAAGGCGATTCAGGCTTCCTCTAGCGCTTAGATCCGCGTAGCTAGCTCAAGGGGGTCGTGGCGGTGCTCCACGACGCTCTAACCTATACGGTTGCTAGACGGATTGCTCGGAACGGGTGATTCGGCGTCGGAACGCGTCGGTGGTGAGCGCGCTCCGCCGAGAACGCGTCGTGCTGCGTTCTCGGTCTAGCAAGCTTGTAGTCCGGGGGTTTTGGCTGGTCGAGTGAGTGCATGGTGCAGGTGATCTTCCCGAGCCGGTGTAGGCTCGTGCCTGCGCGTCCCGAGGGTGGAACGCCATGGCAAAAGCAGGGCAAGGTTCGGACATGGCGTGCGATGGCTCACCGTGGTGTCGGTGAAGCTAGGATGGCGGTGCAGTGGCGAGTCGGAGCCGTGCAGAGCGATCGCAGTGCCGTGCCGCTCCTCGTCCGCAGCTCGGCTTCTCCTCCGTGTCCGGCTCCGGCGTGCTCCGCGGCGGCGGCGCTCCGGCAGCTTCTCCTCCCCTGCTCCGCCCTTCTCCTACGCTCTCTCTCTCGGCTTGGTGCGGTGTGCCGGTCTGTGCTGCGGTGGCGGCGAGGGGAAATGAGGGTAGGGCTTCGGGGTGCTCCAATTTATAGGCGAGCTTGGCCAGCTCCAATGGCGAACGGTCTCGATTGCGCTCGGCCGATCGAAGGGCCGTGGCTCGAGTGGATCTAGGGCTCCGGATGGCGCGGGTTCGCTTGGCGGCCAAGAAAGGAGGGGACAGGAGGGGAACAGCGGGGTCCAGGGCTCTGCCATGCTGTCGGCTGTGGGACCGGGGTCACGCCATTCGCGCGACACCCTCGGCAGGCGCGTCGCCTTCGTGAGGAAGAAGAACAGTGGGGGCGAGAGTGGCTGACAGGCGGGACCGGGTTGGCAGCGAGCGCGAGCGCGAGCGCGTGTGTGCCGATCGCGCGCGTGCGCTGCCGAGCCGCGACGTGGGCCGCGCGCGGTGAGATGAGGAGAGGAAGGTCGGGCTGGCTCGGGCTGACTGGCTGGCCGAACTCTCTTTCTCCTTTTCTGTTTTCAGTTTAGTGTATATAAACATATATTGCCCATTTTAATTTATTGAGTAAATACAAACATAAATTGCAATAAATCCCAAATGTGATGCATAAGTTATTATTCTATTGATTGGAATTAAAATGCAAACTACACCCCTTTATTTACCAATTTCATAATGAAACCTATATGCTTGCACAAGAAAAATGGGTTTTCTCAATAAATAAATGAAAAATTTTAATTGGTTGGGATTTTTAGATTGTGTGGATTTTTAGGGTTGTTACAGTCCTCCCCCCTCATTAGGATCTCGACCTCGAGATTCAGAGTTAACGTACCCATCGAAGAGATAAGGAAACATAATCCGCAAGTCCGATTCTTTCTCCCACGTAGCTTCCCTTTCAGTGTGATTGCTCCACTGTACCTTGCACATCGGAATGGTTTTGTTTCGAGTCTCCTTTGTATCCTGTGCTAAGATCTTGATCGGATGTTCCTTGTATTCAAGTGTGTCTTGCAGGTCTAATGCATCCGTACGAACTTGCTCCTCGGGAAGCTTCAAACACTTCCTTAATTGCGAGACATGGAACACGGGGTGTACTCCAGATAATTCCTCCGGTAGTTCCAGTTTGTAAGCAAGCTTTCCAACCCTTTTACAGATCTTGTATGGCCCAACATATCTTGGTGCCAATTTCCCTTTAACGTGGAATCTGACAGTGCCACGAAGTGGAGATACCTTGAGGTAGACATAATCCCCAACCTCGAACTCAAGCTTTCTACGTCTTCTATCTGCATAGCTCTTTTGCCTACTCTGTGCAATCCTCAAATTCTCTCTTACTTGGGCAACACCTTCTTCTGCTTCCACAATCTTAGCAGGACCGAAGAATGTCCTCTCACCTGGTTCTGACCACATTAGTGGGGTCCTACAGGGTCTCCCATACAATGCTTCAAACGGTGACATCTTGAGGCTTGTTTGATAGCTGTTGTTGTATGAGAACTCGGCGTGGGGTAGACAGCTCTCCCATCCTTCCTTGTACCTCAATACGCAAGCACGTAACATGTCCTCGAGAATCTGGTTCACTCTTTCTGTTTGCCCATCCGTTTGCGGGTGGTATGCGGTGCTATAGTCGAGCTTGGTTCCGATGGACTTGTGCAAGGATTTCCAAAACTGTGATACGAACTGTGAGCCTCGGTCAGATATAATACTCAGAGGCGCCCCATGTAACTTCAAAATGTTTGATACGTATAGATCTGCTAGCTTTTCAACTCTATACTTCCTTTTGACCGGTATAAAATGTGCAACTTTGGTTAGACGGTCCACTATTACCCATATAGAATCATATCCATGCTCGGATCGGGGCAGTCCTATTATGAAGTCCATGGATATGCACTCCCACTTCCATTCTGGTATCTCAACTGGTTGTAGCAACCCTGCTGGTCTCTGATGTTCGGCCTTGATTCTATTGCATGTATCACATCGGGCTACATGCCCTGCAATGTCTGTCTTCATATTCTCCCACCAGAAGTGCTTCCTTAGATCATGGTACATCTTGGCTGACCCTGGGTGAATGCAATATTTGGAGTCATGGCCTTCTGACAGAATCTCTTCTCGTATCGCTGAATCCGTCGGTACACAGATTCTATCTTTGTACCATACAGTTCCCTGCTCATCTTCTCGGTATTCAGGGCCTCTTCCCAGCTTCATCAAACCACGGATATAGTCTATCTCAGGACAGTTCTTTTGCGCTTCACGGATTCGTGAGGTGAGATTGTACTCGACGCGAAGCTCATTTAGCATGCCATAGGAGACTACCTCGAGCTGAAATGCGTCGAACTCTCTCCTAAGCTCAGGTGGCATAGAGTTGGTGATGAGGGTATGGCAGTAGCTTTTGCGGCTAAGTGCATCAGCGACAACATTGGCCTTTCCTGGGTGATAATGGATCTCAAGATCATAGTCCTTGATGAGTTCCAGCCATCTGCGTTGCCTCATATTCAGATCTTCCTGTGTGGAGAAGTACTTCAGGCTCTTGTGGTCAGTGTAGATGTCACACTTGTTGCTTATCAGATAGTGTCTCCAAATCTTGAGTGCATGTACCACGGCTGCAAGTTCTAGGTCATGAGTCGGGTATCGCTGCTCATGTTCCTTCAACTGTCTTGAGGCATAAGCTATCACTCTTCCTTCTTGCATTAGTACACAGCCCAAACCTTGCCGAGAGGCGTCACAATATACAACAAAATCTTTGTGAATGTCGGGTAGGGCTAGTACAGGTGTAGTAGTGAGCTTCTCCTTCAAGGTCTGGAAACTCTTCTCACATTCAGGAGTCCAGATAAACTTGTTCTCTTTCTTCAGCAAGTTGGTCATGGGTCTTGCAATCTTGGAGAAATTCTCAATAAATCTGCGATAGTATCCTGCAAGTCCCAAAAAGCTTCTGATTTCTGACACATTACAGGGTTGTTCCCACTCTTTCACAGCTTCAATTTTGGCTGGGTCTACTGCGACTCCTTCTCCTGACAGTACGTGTCCAAGGAAAGCAACTTCCTCAAGCCAGAATTCGCACTTGGAGAATTTGGCGTATAGCTGGTTGCGAGACAACCTCTCCAATACGGTCCTCAGATGATGTTCATGTTCCTCTTTTGTGGCTGAATAAACCAATATATCATCAATGAATACCACCACAAACTTGTCTAGCTCATTCATGAAGACCTTGTTCATCATGTTCATGAAGTATGCCGGAGCATTAGTGAGTCCAAATGAGACTACTGTGCACTCATATTGTCCATATCTAGTGACAAATGCAGTCTTCGGGATATCTTCTTCCCTGATCTTCATCTGATGATACCCTGATCGGAGATCGATCTTTGAGAAGTACTTGGCCTTACTCAATTGATCTAACAGATCATCGATGCGGGGCAATGGGTACTTATTCTTGACTGTAACCGCATTCAGATTCCGGTAGTCAATGCACATCCTCATCGTGCCATCCTTCTTCTTGACAAACAAAACGGGAGATCCCCAGGGCGAAGCACTTGGCCTAATGAAACCCTTCTCCAGTAATTCTCCCAGCTGCTTCTTGAGTTCCTTCAACTCTTCAGCCGACATTCTGTAGGGTCTTTTGGCAATCGGTGCAGTCCCTGGCATCAGCTCTATAACAAATTCCACATCTCTATCTGGTGGCATTCCTGGCAACTCCTCTGGAAATACGTCATTGAATTCACAGACTACTGGCACATCTCTGAATGTCAGCTCTGTCTTATCTGCTTTAGTCTCCAGGGCACATAGGAGGGCTTGGACTCTCTCGGTTTGGGGTACACATCGGACAGCTGTTCCCCAAGGGTGGGTTACCTGAACATATCTAGGTGAACAAGATATCACTCCCCGGTGTTTGGTTAGCCAGTCCATGCCTAAGATGACATCTAAGCTATTGGAGGGTAGTAGGGTTAGGTCAGCTCGAAAGTCAAGTCCCTCGATTGTGATTATCACTCCCCTACATATGTGAATGCTCCTGAAGGTTCCTAAGGGCGAGCTAGTTAGGATGGGGTTTGCTCTCGGGGTTACAGGTATGTTATGCTTACGTGCATATGCAGATGAAATGTATGAACATGTAGCTCCCGAATCGAACAGAACTGTAGCCATGTTACCCTGAACTAGGAACGTACCGTACACAGCATCAGGTGCAGCTTCAGCTTCCTCAGCGGTCATGTGGTTCAGTCTTCCTCGGGTAGCAGATCCCCGGTTTGGTGTGCCCTGTGCAGCTGCTGGTGCGCGATTGAGGTCGGGGCACACAGCCACACGGTGTCCAGGCTTTCCGCATCCGAAGCAAGTGAAGGGCGCACTGCCTGCTGTAGCTGTCGCAGGAGCCTTCCAATTGCTTGTCCTTGGCGTGTTGGCAGCGGGGGCGGGTGTGTTCTGCACAGCTCGAGTCGGCGCAGGGTAGGTCTGAGCGGGGCGGTGATAGTTGCTGCTGTTGGTACCACCACGGCTCGTTCCCGAAGAGGGTCCCTGGCGAGTCCGAAAAGACGGAGGTGCACCCGTTCGCTGTCTCTGGGGTGGAGCAGTGCGAGCGGGTCCCTCAGAGCGGCGCTTCTTTCCCTTGTTCTGGGCCTCGAATTCCAGTCGTGCTTCCATGCGATCCTTCTCAATCTCAATACAGCGGTCAATCAGCTCACGCAGAGTGTAGCTCTTGTTCCCTGACAGAGCCAACCTGATCTTGGTCTGAAGTCCCTTCCTGTAGTAGTACATCTTTTCCTTCTCGGAACTCACGCAAGACGCAGGTGCGTAGCGGAGCAAGCAGTTGAAGCGGGTGGTGTACTCGTGGATCCGATCAGCTCCCTGGGAGATGTTGCGAAACTCGTTCTCCTTGGCCTCCATGACTCCCTCAGGAATGTGGTGGTCACGGAAAGCCTCGGTGAACTCATCCCAGTCAATGCGGGCTGGGTCTTCGTGAGCGCTGGTGTAGTTGTCCCACCATGCCCGTGCAGCACCGGTCAGCTGGTGGCTAGCAATCCCAACACACTCCTCGTCGGAGCAAGTGGTCAGGTCCAGCTTCTTCTCCATCTCCTTAAGCCAATCATCGGCAGCGAGAGGATCGCTGTCGGTCCCGTCGAAG
This sequence comes from Eremochloa ophiuroides, assembly GCA_038502445.1. Taxonomy (NCBI): domain Eukaryota; kingdom Viridiplantae; phylum Streptophyta; class Magnoliopsida; order Poales; family Poaceae; genus Eremochloa; species Eremochloa ophiuroides. Next base: position 125,140 of record JAHLJS010000067.1, read on the forward strand.
GTAGGTGGCCTCAGCTTCAGGAAACCCTCCAGTTTCCTTTGGAAGTCATTCTGGGGTGGCCCGTGGTGCCTGTTCATCCCAGCAGCTATGGCATTCAGCAGCTGGGTCTGCTGAGCCATCACTTCCGCCAACGTCGGTGGCGGCGGCGGTGGCGGAGGCACGTTCTCGCCTTGTGGTGGCGGATCGTTCACCGGCGGTGCATTCTCTGCCCGGCGCAGCTCTTCTTCCAGGTTAACTCCAGCACGTCTGCCAGCTGGGCGTCCACGGTTGCGACCACGCCCACGTCCTGGCGCAGGCGCGGGGGAGGGCTGGCGGTTCTCCAAACGCGCAGAACGTCTCATTGACATCTGAAGCTATTAGGTACGTGCTCAGTGCAGTAATAATCTTGTAGTGGTTTAAGTAGGAGTTAGATGTTTTCAACGATTTAAATGAATTAAAATATTTTTCACGCTATCCTACACTCAACCAAAGAAGCATAGAGATCCATAAGAAGCATAAGATCCAAATATCACTCATCACATGGTTATTATTATATAAAGGATGTTCCTAGCTGCTAAGAAGATCGTGCTATGCGCAGGTAGCCAATGGCAGGACAACTCATGGTATCACTAGTCTAAAGGCTACGCAGGGTCCATAAGCTACTGGTGCATAAGGTCAATGGCCATTTGATCGGGATCTCAATAGTGCCGTCGTGCAGTGGACGAAGTGGTGGTCCAAGGCTGGTCATCTGCAAATTTTTCAAGAAACGGATTTAGCAGGTCCTTGTATTAGATAAGCCATTGCATAAAAGTGAATGCAAGGTCGGTAATATAACCGAAAGAGAGTCTGGTTTCCTATTCTAACGTCCATTTTCTATGGGTCTCGTCCTACAGTCAAGTATGGCTCTGATACCAACTGAAACGACCTCGATTTCCACGAAGGGAAATCCACAGGCTCGAATTGTAATTCAACAGATTGCTTGGAACAATCCATGAAATTACCCATATCTCAGTTGCCACCAGGATCCATACAACGGTAAATAAGTCTTACATAAATATTTATTACATCGCCATACTGGCGGAATCAACAATCAGAGAAGCTTTAGAAGATGCGGAAGCGATTCATCCTTCACGGCCAACTTGAGTGTAGCACGTGACCCTATTCCTCGTCATCATCTCCCTCGAAGTCGTACTCATTCTCGTCACCTGACAGCAAATTTATCAGTACGATTTGTACTGGCCACGGAGCCCACCTATGCAGCATTTGCTTTGTGGAAAGTGGATGCAAGGCTATACAAGCAGACCTATAGGCTGAGGTTTTCCTATGCAGCTGTAATCAATGTTTTAATTAGTCAAGTTTTATCACCAGTTAACACCATCATTCCCTTTTCCCATCACCACACCTCACATACCCACACCTCACTCTCATTCGACAGGCCCAACTCCCTCTCGGGCCTATCTCAGCGGCACACTACCACAACGGGTACACTGCCGGAAAAATGTCATCCAGGGGGAGAAGAGAACACTCACTACACTAGTAGAAGCTTCACAGGAAAGGTTCATAGCCAATAGGTTGGCATATGTATCGATCGATCAACCGTACACTCTGCAGAGGTTTCACTACTCACAAGATTAGCCATCATAGGTGTTGCGCAAACACCTAGGCAGAATTCCGGGTGCTTGCTTGCCTAGGTCGATGCCACCCTACCACTCAGCCCTGGGATATTCCGGATCCTACACCGTTATGCTGAGACTGGGAGACACAGTACCGGGCCCATCCAGTGGTACTGTGCATCTAGAACGGAACGGGAACCCATCGACCGTCTCCGCCCACCCTTATCACCTTTCAACCTAGCAGTAGTGGCACCGTCCTACCAAGTAGTCCAGCCGTCTCCCGCCCATCAGAAGCGAGTGAGTAGAAAAGGATTCCCATGAACCTGAAACTAGTCCATCCTAGGTTTGACCAAGCAGGCATCTTCCACTTAGGGGATACTCTCCCCGTGCCATCACAGCACCTCCGTCCACGGGCTTCAAACCACCAAGGCTATCCCACCCGGAACCTCCTCAACAACTTTACCCGCCACAGGTATCTCGCTTGGGGATGCCCAGGTTGCACCCCCAGCACGACTTGCCCCATGGGCTCGTCTCACATCCCACTTGGTCGACATCAACCCTTACCACGCACCCAAGACGCACGCAGCACTCTCTCCCAGTAGTTATAATCAGATATACACCGTCCCAATTCCACCACATAGCATATAGCAAGTAGTAAGTAGTGGAAGAGTAACAGTAAAATAAGCAGCAGCTAACCTAACAGCGGATAGCAGGGTAAAGTCTTATCAAGGCAGGGAATTCAAATATACTACCATGCAACCAATCCATACATAATCATAAAGCAATAGCAACAATGTCATTTGCAATGCGTAATAGGATCTAAGGATTTGGTGGGACGTGGCACCTTCGTAGTCGTCTCCTAGCTCTTGGAAGTACTCGTGGTCGTCTTCCTTAGTCAGATCCTCCTCCGGCTCTGAAATCGAACACGAAATAGTCGCGTCAGCGACTCCTATAGAGTATTTCAGAAAAATCCAATAAAACAAAGAGCCAAATGCACACAAACATAGTCTTAGATTGTAGATCTCATTTTTCTGAGAATTTTGGTATATGGTGCGCAATTCTTGGTCATCGTACGAATAAGTTATGAATTTCCGAAGATTATCCTATTTTCTGAAAATGGGAAAACTGGTCGGTTAATCAGGGGCAGCTCGGGATGTGGCGCGCGGGTCCAGTAGTGCGGCATGTGGCGCCTCAACAGAACACAGACCCGATGGTCGTCCAGGTGTTCGATGCTGGTTCCCAGAGAGTTGCCGGAGTTGGCGTAGCTCGGCGTGGCTCGGCGGTGGTCGGTGGTAGCTCGGCTGTGGTTGGGGGTATCTCGGCGGAGCTCGGCGGTGGTCGGGGGTATCTCGGCGGAGCTCGGCGGTGGTCGGGGGTAGCTCGGCTGTGGTTGGGGGTATCTCGGCGGAGCTCGGCGGTGGTCGGGGGTAGCTCGGCGGGGCTCGGGCGAATCGGAGATTCGGGGCGCCGAGGGTGCCGCTCTCCCGAGCTCTCCCGGGGAGGCTCGGGCGAATCGGAGATTTGGTGCGCCCGAGGGTGCCGTTCTCCCGAGGTCTCCCGCGGAGGCTCGGGCGAATCGGAAATTTGGGTGCCCGAGGGTGCCGTTCTCCCGAGGTCTCCTGCGGAGGCTCGGGCGAATCGGAAATTTGGGTGCCCGAGGGTGCCGTTCTCCCGAGGTCTCCTGCGGAGGCTCGGGCGAATCGGACATTTGGGGGCCGAGGGTGCCGTTCTCCCGAGGTCTCCTGCGGAGGCTCGGGCGAATCGGACATTTGGTGCGCCCGAGGGTGCCGTTCTCCCGAGGTCTCCTGCGGAGGCTCGGGCGAATCGGACATTTGGGCGCCCGAGGGGGCTGCTCTCCCGAGCTCTCCTGGGGAGGCTCGGGCGAATCGGAGATTTGGGCGCCGAAGGGGCTGCTCTCCCGAGCTCTCCTGGGGAGGCTCGGGCGAATCGGAAATTTGGGCGCCGAAGGGGCTGCTCTCCCGAGCTCTCCTGGGGAGGCTCGGGCGAATCGGAGATTCGGTGCTAGCAGGGTTCCAGGGCGTCTGTTCAAGGCGGCGGTGTCTCTCCGGTGCGGCGGACGATGACAGGGCGGCGATGGCCATATTTCGGCAAGGCAGGGCTCGGCTTTCTAGCGGCGGTGCCGAGGCAGACTTGGCGAACCTCGGCGGCCTTTCTCCGCAGCGCGAGGCGACCGGGGGTACTCGGAACGGATCTTAGGCGAGGCGGAACCTGTCGGCGGCGATGTCGTCGCGACGGTGAGGTTCCGGCGGGGTTAAGGAGGTCTTCTAGGAGATGTATACGCGTCCAGGGTCCAAGGCGATGGTATACCAACTACCAATTTTGGCTACCGAGCTTTCCAAGGTGCTCGGTTGTGGCGGCGGCGTGTCGCCGACGACGGCGGAAAACGGCATCGCGGCTACGACCAAGTATTGGTTCAATCGAATGCGGTCTTGTCAAATTGGTGAGGCCAGAGAGGCATACAACACTCTGGTGGCGAACTTAGCCATGGCATGACCTTCTTTTGGCTACGGCTCGCGGCGGCGCTCCGGTAAGGTCGCGGCGCACGCGGCCAAGGCGATTCAGGCTTCCTCTAGCGCTTAGATCCACGTAGCTAGCTCAAGGGGGTCGTGGCGGTGCTCCACGACGCTCTAACCTATACGGTTGCTAGACGGATTGCTCGGAACGGGTGATTCGGCGTCGGAACGCGTCGGTGGTGAGCGCGCTCCGCCGAGAACGCGTCGTGCTGCGTTCTCGGTCTAGCAAGCTTGTAGTCCGGGGGTTTTGGCTGGTCGAGTGAGTGCATGGTGCAGGTGATCTTCCCGAGCCGGTATAGGCTCGTGCCTGCGCGTCCCGAGGGTGGAACGCCATGGCAAAAGCAGGGCAAGGTTCGGACATGGCGTGCGATGGCTCACCGTGGTGTCGGTGAAGCTAGGATGGCGGTGCAGTGGCGAGTCGGAGCCGTGCAGAGCGATCGCAGTGCCGTGCCGCTCCTCGTCCGCAGCTCGGCTTCTCCTCCGTGTCCGGCTCCGGCGTGCTCCGCGGCGGCGGCGCTCCGGCAGCTTCTCCTCCCCTGCTCCGCCCTTCTCCTACGCTCTCTCTCTCGGCTTGGTGCGGTGTGCCGGTCTGTGCTGCGGTGGCGGCGAGGGGAAATGAGGGTAGGGCTTCGGGGTGCTCCAATTTATAGGCGAGCTTGGCCAGCTCCAATGGCGAACGGTCTCGATTGCGCTCGGCCGATCGAAGGGCCGTGGCTCGAGTGGATCTAGGGCTCCGGATGGCGCGGGTTCGCTTGGCGGCCAAGAAAGGAGGGGACAGGAGGGGAACAGCGGGGTCCAGGGCTCTGCCATGCTGTCGGCTGTGGGACCGGGGTCACGCCATTCGCGCGACACCCCCGGCAGGCGCGTCGCCTTCGTGAGGAAGAAGAACAGTGGGGGCGAGAGTGGCTGACAGGCGGGACCGGGTTGGCAGCGAGCGCGAGCGCGAGCGCGTGTGTGCCGATCGCGCGCGTGCGCTGCCGAGCCGCGACGTGGGCCGCGCGCGGTGAGATGAGGAGAGGAAGGTCGGGCTGGCTCGGGCTGACTGGCTGGCCGAACTCTCTTTCTCCTTTTCTGTTTTCAGTTTAGTGTATATAAACATATATTGCCCATTTTAATTTATTGAGTAAATACAAACATAAATTGCAATAAATCCCAAATGTGATGCATAAGTTATTATTCTATTGATTGGAATTAAAATGCAAACTACACCCCTTTATTTACCAATTTCATAATGAAACCTATATGCTTGCACAAGAAAAATGGGTTTTCTCAATAAATAAATGAAAAATTTTAATTGGTTGGGATTTTTAGATTGTGTGGATTTTTAGGGTTGTTACACTATGCTTCTTTGGTTGAGTGTAGGATAGCATGAAAAATGTTTTAATTCATTTAAATCGTTGAAAACATCTAACTCCTACTTAAACCACTACAAGATTATTACTGCACTGAGCACGTACCTAATAATTTCAGATGTCGATGAGACATTCTGCGCGTTTAGAGAACCGCCAGCCCTCCCCCGCGCCTGCGCCAGGACGTGGGCGTGGTCGCAACCGTGGACGCCCAGTTGGCAGACGTGCTGGAGTTAACCTGGTAGAAGAGCTGCGCCGGGCAGAGAATGCACCGCCGGTGAACAATCCGCCACCACAAGGCGAGAACGTGCCTCCGCCACCGCCACCGTCGCCGCCACCGACGTTGGCGGAAGTGATGGCTCAGCAGACCCAGCTGCTGAATGCCATAGCTACTGGGATGAACAGGCACCACGGGCCACCCCAGAATGACTTCCAAAGGAAACTGGAGGGTTTCCTGAAGCTGAGGCCACCTACCTTCGACGGGACCGACAGCGATCCTCTCGCTGCCGACGATTGGCTTAAGGAGATGGAGAAGAAGCTGGACCTGACCACTTGCTCCGACGAGGAGTGTGTTGGGATTGCTAGCCACCAGCTGACCGGTGCTGCACGAGCATGGTGGGACAACTACACCAGCGCTCACGAGGACCCAGCCCGCATTGACTGGGATGAGTTCACCGAGGCTTTCCGTGACCACCACATTCCGGAGGGAGTCATGGAGGCCAAGGAGAACGAGTTTCGCAACATCTCCCAGGGAGCTGATCGGATCCACGAGTACACCACCCGCTTCAACTGCTTGCTCCGCTACGCACCTGCGTCTTGCGTGAGTTCCGAGAAGGAAAAGATGTACTACTACAGGAAGGGACTTCAGACCAAGATCAGGTTGGCTCTGTCAGGGAACAAGAGCTACACTCTGCGTGAGCTGATTGACCGCTGTATTGAGATCGAGAAGGATCGCATGGAAGCACGACTGGAATTCGAGGCCCAGAACAAGGGAAAGAAGCGCCGCTCTGAGGGACCCGCTCGCGCTGCTCCACCCCAGAGACAGCGAACGGGTGCACCTCCGCCTTTCCGGACTCGCCAGGGACCCTCTTCGGGAACGAGCCGTGGTGGTACCAACAGCGGCAACTATCACCGTCCCGCTCAGACCTACCCTGCGCCGACTCGAGCTGTGCAGAACACACCCGCCCCCGCTACCAACACGCCAAGGACAAGCAATTGGAAGGCTCCTGCGACAGCTACAGCAGGCAGTGCGCCCTTCACTTGCTTCGGATGCGGAAAGCCTGGACACCGTGTGGCTGTGTGCCCCGACCTCAACCGTGCACCAGCAGCTGCACAGGGCACACCGAACCGGGGATCTGCTACCCGAGGAAGACTGAACCACATGACCGCTGAGGAAGCTGAAGCTGCACCTGATGCTGTGTACGGTACGTTCCTAGTTCAGGGTAACATGGCTACAGTTCTGTTCGATTCAGGAGCTACATGTTCATACATTTCATCTGCATATGCACGAAAGCATAACATACCTGTAACCCCGAGAGCAAACCCCATCCTAACTAGCTCGCCCTTAGGAACCTTCAGAAGCATTCACATATGTAGGGGAGTGATAATCACAATCGAGGGACTTGACTTTCGAGCTGACCTAACCCTACTACCCTCCAATAGCTTAGATGTCATCTTAGGCATGGACTGGCTAACCAAACACCGGGGAGTGATATCTTGTTCACCTAGATATGTTCAGGTAACCCACCCTTGGGGAACAGCTGTCTGATGTGTACCCCAAACCGAGAGAGTCCAAGCCCTCCTATGTGCCCTGGAGACTAAAGCAGATAAGACAGAGCTGATATTCAGAGATGTGCCAGTAGTCTGTGAATTCAATGACGTATTTCCAGAGGAGTTGCCAAGAATGCCACCAGATAGAGATGTGGAGTTTGTTATAGAGCTGATGCCAGGGACTGCACCGATTGCCAAAAGACCCTACAGAATGTCGGCTGATGAGTTGAAGGAACTCAAGAAGCAGCTGGGAGAATTACTGGAGAAGGGCTTCATTAGGCCTAGTGCTTCGCCCTGGGGATCTCCCGTTTTGTTTGTCAAGAAGAAGGATGGCACGATGAGGATGTGCATTGACTACCGGAATCTGAATGCGGTTACAGTCAAGAATAAGTACCCATTGCCCCGCATCGATGATCTGTTAGATCAATTGAGTAAGGCCAAGTACTTCTCGAAGATCGATCTCCGATCAGGGTACCATCAGATGAAGATCAGGGAAGAGGATATCCCGAAGACTGCATTTGTCACTAGATATGGACAGTATGAGTGCACAGTAGTCTCATTTGGACTCACTAATGCTCCAGCATACTTCATGAACATGATGAACAAGATCTTCATGAATGAGCTAGACAAGTTTGTGGTGGTATTCATTGATGATATATTGGTTTATTCAGCCACAAAAGAGGAACATGAACATCATCTGAGGACTGTATTGGAGAGGTTGTCTCGCAACCAGCTATACGCCAAATTCTCGAAGTGCGAATTCTGGCTTGAGGAAGTTGCTTTCCTTGGACACGTACTGTCAGGAGAAGGAGTCGCGGTAGACCCAGCCAAGATTGAAGCTGTGAAAGAGTGGGAACAACCCTGTAATGTGTCAGAAATCAGAAGCTTTTTGGGACTTGCAGGATACTATCGCAGATTTATTGAGAATTTCTCCAAGATTGCAAGACCCATGACCAACTTGCTGAAGAAAGAGAACAAGTTTATATGGACTCCTGAATGTGAGAAGAGTTTTCAGACCTTGAAGGAGAAGCTCACTACTGCACCTGTACTAGCCCTGCCCGATATTCACAAAGATTTTGTTGTATATTGTGATGCCTCTCGGCAAGGTTTGGGCTGTGTACTAATGCAAGAAGGAAGAGTGATAGCTTATGCCTCAAGACAGTTGAAGGAACATGAGCAGCGATACCCGACTCATGACCTAGAACTTGCAGCCGTGGTACATGCACTCAAGATTTGGAGACACTATCTGATGAGCAACAAGTGTGACATATACACCGACCACAAGAGCCTGAAGTACTTCTTCACACAGGAAGATCTGAATATGAGGCAGCGCAGATGGCTAGAACTCATCAAGGACTATGATCTTGAGATCCATTATCACCCAAGAAAGGCTAATGTTGTCGCTGATGCACTTAGCCGCAAAAGCTACTGCCATACCCTCATCACCAACTCTATGCCGCCTGAGCTCAGGAGAGAGTTCGACGCATTCCAGTTCGAGGTAGTCTCCTATGGCATGCTAAATGAGCTTCGCGTCGAGTACAATCTCACCTCACGGATCCGTGAAGCGCAAAAGAACTGTCCTGAGATAGACTATATCCGTGGTTTGATGAAGCTGGGAAGAGGCCCCGAATACCGAGAAGATGAGCAGGGAACTGTATGGTACAAAGATAGAATCTGCGTACCGACAGATTCAGCGATACGAGAAGAGATTCTGTCAGAAGGGCATGACTCCAAATATTGCATTCACCCAGGGTCAGCCAAGATGTACCATGATCTAAGGAAGCACTTCTGGTGGGAGAATATGAAGACAGACATTGCAGGGCATGTAGCCCGATGTGACACTTGCAGCAGAATCAAGGCCGAACATCAACGACCAGCCGGCCTACTACAACCCCTCGCAATTCCAGAATGGAAATAGGAATGCATTTCGATGGATTTTATCGTTGGGTTACCCCGCACCGAGAAGAAACACGATTCGATTTGGGTGATAGTCGACCGTTTGACCAAAGTCGCTCACTTCATTCCCATCAGCATTGGCTACGATGCCGAACGGCTGGCGGATTTATACATAACCCACATTCTGAGACTACACGGGGCACCCACAAGCATAATATCTGATCGAGGCTCACAATTCACGTCTCGATTCTGGCAAGCCTTGCACAAATCCATCGGAACCAAGCTGGACTATAGCACGGCTTATCACCCACAAACTGACGGTCAAACAGAAAGAGTGAACCAAATTCTCGAAGATATGCTCCGAGCTTGTGTGATAAAATACAAGACCAGTTGGGAAAGCTGCTTACCCCACGCTGAATTCTCATACAACAACAGCTATCAAACAAGCCTCAAGATGTCACTGTTTGAGGCATTGTATGGGAGACCCTGCAGGACCCCGCTAATGTGGTCAGAACCCGGAGAGAGAGCCTTCTTTGGCCCTGCTAAGATTGTAGAAGCAGAGGAAGGCGTAGCACAGGTCAGAGAAAATTTGAGAATTGCACAGAGTAGGCAAAAGAGCTATGCAGATAGAAGACGTAGAGAGCTTGAGTTCAAGGTTGGGGATTATGTCTACCTCAAGGTATCTCCACTTCGTGGCACTGTCAGATTCCACGTGAAGGGGAAATTGGCACCAAGATATGTTGGGCCATACAAGATCTGTAAAAGGGTTGGAAAGCTTGCTTACAAGTTGGAACTACCGGAGGAATTATCTGGAGTACACCCCGTGTTCCATGTCTCGCAATTAAGGAAGTGTTTGAAGCTTCCCGAGGAGCAAGTTCCTACGAATGCACTAGACCTGCAAGACACACTTGAATACAAGGAACATCCGATCAAGATCTTGGCATGGGATACCAAGGAGACGTGGAACAAGACTATTCCGATGTGCAAAGTACAGTGGAGCAATCACACTGAAAGGGAAGCTACGTGGGAGAAAGAATCGGACTTGCGGATTATGTTCCCTTACCTCTTCAATGGGTACGTTATCTCTGAATCTCGAGGTCGAGATCCTAATGAGGGGGGAGGACTGTAACAACCCTAAAAATCCACACAATCTAAAAATCCCAACCAATTAAAATTTTTCATTTATTTATTATGAAGACCCATTTTTCTTGTGCAAGCATATAGGTTTCATTATGAATTTGGTTAATAAAGGAGTGTAGTTTGTATTTTAATTCCATTAACATAGAATAATAACTTATGCATCATATTTGGGATTTATTGCAATTTATGTTTGTATTTACTCAATATGTTAAATGGACAATATATGTATATATACACTAAAATGAAAATAGAAAAAGGAGAGAGAGTTAGGCCAGCCATTCACCCAGCCGGTCTGCTAAGCCAACCCAAGCCAGCCCGGCCTTCTTCTCCTCACCTCACCCGCGCGCGGCCCACGTTGCGGCTCGGCAGCGCGCGCCCGCGATCGGCACACACGCGCTCGCGCTCGCTGCCAACCCGGCCCCGCCTGTCAGCCGCTCTCGCCCCCCCCACTGTTCTTCCTCGCAGAGGCGACGGGGACGAGTGCACGCAATTCGCGTGACCCCCGGACCCACGGCCGACAGCACCACGCCCCGCAGAAGCTGTCCCCCTCCTGTCCCCTCCTTTCTTGGCCGCCAAGCGAACCCACGCCCATCCGGAGCCCTAGATCCACTCGAGCCTCGGCCCTTCGATCGGTCGAGCGCGATCAGGACCGTTCACCATTGGAGCTGGCCAAGCTCGCCTATAAAAAGGAGCTCACCCCGAAGCCCTACCCTCATTTCCCCTCGCCGCCACCGCAGCACAGACCAGCACACTGCACCAAACCGAGATAGAGAGAGAGAGCATAGGAGAAGGGCGGAGCAGAGGAGGAGAAGCTGCCGGAGCGCCGCCGCCGCAGAGCACGCCGGAGCCGGACACGGAGGAAAAGCCCGAGCTGCGGACGAGGAGCGGCACGGCACTGCGATCGCTCTGCACGGCTCTGACTTGCCACTGCACCGCCATCCTAGCTTCACCGACACCACGGTGAGCCACCGCACGCCATGTCCGAACCTTGCCCTGCTTTTGCCATGGCGTTCCGCCCACGGGACGCGCAGGCACGAGCCTTTACCGGCTCGGGAAGATCACCTGCACCATGCACTCATTCGACCGGCCGAAACCCTCGGACTACAAGCTTGCTAGACCGAGAACGCAGCACGACGCGTTCTCGGCGGAGCGCGCTCACCACCGACGTGTTCCGACGCCGAATCACCCGTTCCGAGCAATCCGACTAGCACCCGTATAGGTTAGAGCGTCGTGGAGCACCGCCACGACCCCTTGAGCTAGCTACGCGGATCTAAGCGCTAGAGGAAGCCTGAATCGCCTTGGCCGCGTGCGCCGCGACCTTACCGGAGCGCCGCCGCGAGCCGTCGCCAAAAGAAGGTCATGCCATGGCTAAAGTTCGCCACCAGAGTGTTGTATGCTTCTCTGGCCTCACCAATTTGACAAGACCGCATTCGATTGAACCAATACTTGGTCGTAGCCGCGTTGCCGCCTTCCGCCGTCGTCGGCGACACGCCGCCGCCACAACCGAGCACCTTGGGAATTTCGGTAGCCGAAATTGGTAGTTGGTATACCATCGCCATAGACCCTGGACGCGTATACATCTCCTAGAAGACCTCCTTAGCCCCGCCGGAACCTCACAGTCGCGACGACATCGCCGCCGACACGTTCCGCCTCGCCTGAAATCCGTTCCGAGTACCCCCGGTCGCCTCGCGCTGCGGAGAAAGGCCGCCGAGGTTCGCCAAGTCTGCCTCGGCACCACCGCTAGATAGCCGAGCCCCGAATCACGACTGTCGCCTTGGCTACGTGCGCCTCCACCTCGTCGGAGAACCGCCGTATGCCGAGGGAGAGAAGGAGGCCATACCACGACTCTAACCCGCCACCATCTGGTCGGACGACTGCCTGAGCACGCCAATTGGGGAAAGCCGAGCCCTGTCTTGCCGAAATATGGTCATCGCCACCCTGTCATCATCCGCCGCACCGGAGAGACACCGCCGCCTTGAACAGACGCCTTGGAACCCTGCTAGCACCAAATCTCCGATTCGCCCGAGCCTCCCCAGGAGAGCTCGGGAGAGCGGCCCCCTTCGGCGCCCAAATTTCCGATTCGCCCGAGCCTCCCCGGTAGACCTCGGGAGAGCGGCCCCCTTCGGCGCCCAAATCTCCGATTCGCCCGAGCCTCCCCAGGAGAGCCCGGGAGAGCGGCCCCCTTCGGCGCCCAAATTTCCGATTCGCCCGAGCCTCCCCAGGAGAGCTCGGGAGAGCAGCACCCTCGGCGCACCAAATCTCCGATTCGCCCGAGCCTCCCCAGGAGAGCTCGGGAGAGCGGCACCCTTCGGCGCCCAAATCTCCGATTCGCCCGAGCCTCCCCAGGAGAGCTCGGGAGAGCGGCCCCCTTCGGCGCCCAAATTTCCGATTCGCCCGAGCCTCCCCGGTAGACCTCGGGAGAGCGGCCCCCTTCGGCGCCCAAATCTCCGATTCGCCCGAGCCTCCCCAGGAGAGCCCGGGAGAGCGGCCCCCTTCGGCGCCCAAATTTCCGATTCGCCCGAGCCTCCCCAGGAGAGCTCGGGAGAGCAGCACCCTCGGCGCACCAAATCTCCGATTCGCCCGAGCCTCCCCAGGAGAGCTCGGGAGAGCAGCCCCCTTCGGCGCCCAAATCTCCGATTCGCCCGAGCCTCCCCAGGAGAGCTCGGGAGAGCGGCCCCCTTCGGCGCCCAAATTTCCGATTCGCCCGAGCCTCCCCGGTAGACCTCGGGAGAGCGGCCCCCTTCGGCGCCCAAATCTCCGATTCGCCCGAGCCTCCCCAGGAGACCTCGGGAGAGCGGCCCCCTTCGGCGCCCAAATTTCCGATTCGCCCGAGCCTCCCCGGTAGACCACGGGAGAGCGGCCCCCTCGGCGCCCAAATTTCCGATCCGCCCGAGCCTCCCCGGTAGACCTCGCGAGAGCGGCACCCTCGGCGCCCAAATGTCCGATTCACCCGAGCCTCCCCGGTAGACCTCGGGAGAGCGGCACCCTCGGCGCCCCGAATTTCCGATTCGCCCGAGCCCCGCCGAGGTACGCCGAACTCCGCCGAGCAATGCCGAGCTCCGCCGAGCTACGCCGAGCTCCGCCGAGCTACGCCGAGCTCCGCCGAGCTACCCCCGACCACCGCCGAGCTACCCCCGACCACCGCCGAGCTCCGCCGAGCTACCCCCGACCACCGCCGAGCTACGCCGAGCTCCGCCGAGCTACGCCGACGCCCCCCCGACCTCTGAGAACCACCCCCGACCACCGTCGAGCTCGCCCGACCACCGCCGAGCTACGACCGACGCAACCCCGACCAACGTCGAGCTCGCCCGACCAACCACCGAGCTGCGCCGACGCCGGCGACTCTCTGGGAACCAGCATCGAACACCTGGTGGGCGACCATCGGGTCTGTGTTCTGACGAGGCGCCACATGCCGCACTACTGGACCCGCGCGCCACGTGGACCAATCCCGAGCTGCCCCAGATTAACCGACCAATTTTCCCATTTTTAGAAAGTAGGATAATCTTCGGAAATTCGTAACTTATTCATACGATGTCCAAAAATTGCGCACCATATATCAAAATTCTCAGAAAAATGAGATCTACAATCTAAGACTATGTTTGTGTGCATTTGGCTCTTTATTTTATTGGATTTTTCTGAAATACTCTATAGGAGTCGCTGACGCGACTATTTCATGTTCGATTTCAGAGCCGGAGGAGGATCTGACTAAGGAAGACGACCACGAGTACTTTCAGGAGCTAGGAGACGACTACGAAGGTGCCACGTCCAACCAAATCCTTAGATCCTATTTACGCATTGCAAATGACATTGTTGCTATTGCTTTATGATTATGTATGGATTGGTTGCATGGTAGTATATTTGAATTCCCTGCCTTGATAAGACTTTACCCTGCTATCCGCTGTTAGGTTAGCTGCTGCTTAATTTACTGTTACTCTTCCACTACTTTCTACTTGCTATATGCTATGTGGTGGAATTGGGACGGTGTATAACTGATTATAACCACTGGGAGAGAGTGCTGCGTGCGTCTTGGGTGCGTGGTAAGGGTTGATGTCGACCAAGTGGGATGTAAGACAAGCCCATGGGGCAAGTCGTGCCGGGGGTGCAACCAGGGCATCCCCAAGTGAGATACCTGTGGCGGGTAAAGTTGTTGAGGAGGTTCCGGGTGGGATAGCCTTGGTGGTTTGAAGCCCGTGGACGGAGGTGCTGTGATAGCACGGGGAGAGTATCCCCTAACTGGAGATGCCTGCTTGGTCACAACCTAGGATCTGACTACTGACCGGAAACATCTGGATTCCCTTGCTACTCGCTCGCTTCTGATGGGCGGGAGACGGCTGGACTACTTGGTAGGGCGGTGCCACTACTGCTAGGTTGAGAGGTGATAAGGGTGGACGGTGACGGATGGCGGATTCCCGTACCGTTCTAGATGCGCAGTACCACTGTTGGGGCCCGGTACTGCGTCTCCCAGTCTCAGTGTGATGGTGTTGGATCCGGAATGTCCCAGGGCTGAGTGGCAGGGTGGCATCGACCTAGGCAAGCAAGCACCCGGAATTCTGCCTAGATGATTGTACAGCATCGATGATGGCTAATCTTGTGAGTAGTAAAACCTCTGCAGAGTGTATGGTTGATCGATCGATACATAAGCCAATTCGTTGGCTATGGACCTTTCCTAATGTTTCTGCAACCACTATTAGATGAGAGCATATTCTTTTCTCCCCTGGATAACATTTTTCCGGCAGTGTACCCGTTGTGGTAGTGTGCCGCTGAGATAGGCCCGAGAGGGAGTTGGGCCTGTCGAATGAGAGTGAGGTGTGGGTATGTGAGGTGTGGTGATGGGAAAAGGGATGATGGTGTTAACTGGTGATAAAACTTGACTAATTAAACATTGATTATAGCTGCATAGGAAAACCTCAGCCTATAGGTCTGCTTGTATAGCCTTGCATCCACTTTCCACAAAGCAAATGCTGCATAGGTGGGCTCCGTGGCCAGTACAAATCGTACTGATAAATTTGCTGTCAGGTGACGAGAATGAGTGCGACTTCGAGGGAGATGATGACGAGGAATAGGGTCACGTGTTACACTCAAGTTGGCCGTGAAGGATGAATCGCTTCCGCATCTTCTAAAGCTTCTCTGAATGTTGATTCCGCCAATGTGGCGATGTAATAAGTGTTTATGTAAGACTTAATTACCGTTGTATGGATCCTGGTGTCAACTGAGATATGGGTAATTTCATGGATTGTCCCAAGCAATCTGTTGAATTACAATTCGAGCCTGTGGATTTTCCTTCGCGGAAATTGAGGTCGTTTCAACAGGCAGTTAGGAATTTATTCTGTTCAGAATTTTGTTTTTCCAGCTAGTGGAGCTAATATTGGCAGGTGTCGGTCCGCACGTATCAGTAGGGCACCAAGAACTAGTTTCACTGGAGCTGACCCAGCACCATCTGGGCCAGTTTATTTCCACTATGTTAATTTTGGTGAACAAGGATCAATGCAGGAGCCACACCAGCAGTGGACTGCACATGCAGGATGGGAGGAACAGCCCACATTTTAGCAAGAAGAATCTTCATCAGCAGCAGCAGCAGATTGGAGAGCAAATGATTTTCATAGAGGACGAACATCTTTTTCTGCACGCGGGAACACGGACTTCACCACCGGTGGACCGTATCCGTTCCACGCACCACCAGAAGATGGCTACTATCGATCACCTGAGCAGCACTTTTCGACTACCGCTAATGATCTCCCAGCTTTATCTATGCGTCTCACTAACATTGAACAGGGACAGAACGCGATAAGCGACATATTGCACCAGCACGAGCAGTGGCAGCAGCAGGTTGATGACAGGTTCTACCAGCATGAACAGTGGCAGCACAGCACGGGCCAATGACTTGATCAGATCTATCAAGGACAGCAGCAGACGCATAGCGGATTGGAGTATTTGATACATCAGATGGGATACCCGCCGCTACCTCCACCACATTACTAAGCAACATCCAGCTTAGGGGAGATCCCCGCTAGGTGAGTACCTCTCACCTTTATATATGTTCTTTATTTCAGTATTTAATTCAGTCTTCAATTCTGTCAATTTTAATATTGCTAAAAAAACAACAAAACAAGAAAACCAAATAAAAATTTATTTACCGTTTTCTTTAGTTATTGCATTAAATTCCTGCTTGTGTAAAAATAAAAATCCAAAAAAAATAATAGATTGTATAATTAAGTTTGCTTTAAATTCCGCATTCAATTTGTCTTTAGAATAATTAGAACTTAAAGCGAGAGAAAAATCAAAAAGATATTTAAATTGTTTAAATGTAATTTCCTGCAATTGCTTAGCGTTTAGATTTAAATTCCCCTACGAATTGCATGAAGTTTATCTACCATGAAAATTTATTCTGAAACTTGATATTAGTGGGTAGCATAAGCTTTTCTAAGTAATTGACGGATATGATATAAAAAGGTTTGAGTTACTATTTATTTCATTCTGAGTGACACCTAAGCTCCAGACATTTAAAAAACAAAATCAAAACAAATATAATAATTTGTTCTGCTAATATGATTTAAGTAGACTATTATGTTATACATTCATGATTGAATTCACATGCACAAAAAGTTTTCGCTCTATCCACAAGTCTCTCTCTTAGAAGTCCAACAGATAGTGTGGGTTATAAAATTAAAAGATGCCATGCCAAAGAAGTATGAGCCTAAAAGACGCCATATCAAAAGGGTATGTGCCAAAAAAAAGAAGAGAGTAAAACAATGGGTGCAAAGACACCCGCTTGAGAGAAAAAAGGTATAAAAAGTATCCGCTGGGGAGATAGCCCACACTCTTCAGAAAGACAGAAAAGAGAGGATAATGCATAGGAGTTCAAAAATAAAATTTGATCACATTCACACATTCAATCATGATGTATAGCTTAGTAGTCCTCTGCAATCTTATTAGTAGGCTCTCATTATTTCCTAAATAAAAATTATATACTTATTCAAAAAAAACCTGGAGCAATGGTTGAAACAAAGGATGAAAGACATAGTGCTTGCTTGATTATTCTGTCTCTCAATTACCCAAGATCTAGTTTAAAAGCCCCACGATTGAAAAGAGTGGGAATAAGTTTGAAAGATGGATTAATGAATTTCGATCTAGAGAAGAATTTCTGTTTAAATATTTAAGTATTTGTTGGGAGTTATACATTTTTACGGAACCCTGAATAAATTATTTTGAGTCAACTTTACTAAGGGACTAGCAAAGACTTAGCTTGGGGGTGTTGTTGACGGTCATTAAGTACTAATTTTATACCGTCAACTAATGCCTAGGGAAGGACAATAATAGAAGCATAGGGGTTATTACTGACAAATTCCACGAGTTTTGGTGAATTGTGTATTTTCCAGGGATTATTCCAGAAAGGCTTAAAAGAAGGATTAAAGTGCTTAATTACCACGAAACTTAACAGCCAAGGAAACATCATCATCGGAACACTAGAAGCCTCTGGAACACACCCGAAGTGACCGGGGCCCGAACCCCACCAGGGTGGGGCCGGCCGGCGCCCCCCTTAGGGTTTCGGCTCCGCCTTCTGGAGTCTTCTTCCGCCGCCTCTTTGGAGTCATCTCGGCCCTTTCTTTGAGTCGGTTTGATCCCACGACGCACGTTCATTCTACCGGGCTATAAATAAAGGGGCAGACCCCCCCTCCGAGAACACCAATTCATTCCTGCTGCTTCATTTGTTAAGAGTAGACAGAAGTTAGGGTTTCCAGAGATTATAAATAGGTCTCTAGTTCTTCAAGTTTATAGTTTAGGCGTCTAGCAAGGTTCAAGTAGAGTTGGGTGCTACGCTCGGGATTCCAGATCTGTTTGTCTGGAGATCGGTAATCTTATCTTGTATCTCATTATGACTTTGCTCTATTTTAATATATTGCTACTTATTCAGTTTTTAGTTTATTCTAGTTGCATATTCGATATAGTTGTGATTGGTGATGATTATTGTCATTTGATCGTAAAGCGCCTAATTCAGTACTCGAGTGAGTTAGGTGGTGTGTATTATGTAGACGTGGTGTCTAGATATATTACATACCTACGGAGGCACCCTGACGTGCCGGGTCGTGTGGTAGTCCGCGTAGGGACAGCTGCGTTGGTTCCTCTGTAGTCCACCCCCCGTACGTAGGATGAGCAGAGCGCGGTCGTGAAGGAGGTGACTCTTGTGTCTTAATATCCTCATTAGATGATGCTCCTTATGATGTTTTCTGAGTTGATTATGCTATAAATGAAAATGTGTAATGTGGCGTAGGCTGTAGACTTTGTATTTAGTAATTACATAGGTTTTCTTTACTTTAGCCGAATCTCGAGATTGTCTTACTACATTAGTGAGTCTCTATATTCTATCTCTGGAACACCATTTATCTCATTTACTCAGTTATCATTTACCATTTATCATTGACTTATTTATCGCTAAAGCACTAGAGTTATGGGTTATCATAGGTCCGCACATTTATCTTTCCAATCATTATAGTAGATTATCCTAATGAGTAGAATGCCCCTTTATCCTTTTGGCATAAAACAAATCAACGATACTCGGAATACTTACCGGGTGAAGTGCTACAATGGGAGAATTATCTGTGCGCTTGCGGATGTATTCTATAGTATTATTTTAGGATGCAAGTGAAGATTATTTTACTAATGGTTTTTGGCATCATGTTAGGGATGACAACTTAACGTGAAGTGATGTTAAAAATACCAACAGTGGCCATGGAAGTGGAGTCCACTCTAGAGCAGGATATCCGGAAGGGACAGCTCACTTATGAGAAAATCCTAGAGATCAAGAAGTTAATCAAAACTGATAAGGCTCTAGGATTCACAGAAGATGAACAAGGAGTGGTATGGTTCAAGGGAAGGATCTGTGTGCCTGATATAAAAGAACTCAAAGAGTTGATTCTTAGAGAAGCACATGATTCAGCATATTCTCTTCACCCAGGTAGTACCAAGGTGTACAATGACCTGAAGCAGTACTATTGGTGGTATGGCATGAAGCGAGAAGTGGCTGAGTATGTAGCAGTTTGTGATACCTGTCAGAGGATCAAGGCTGAACATCAGAGGCTAGCTGGATTGCTACAATCGCTGAAAATTCCTAAGTGAAAATGGGAAGAAGTAAGCATGGATTTCATTGTGGGGCTACCTCGCACGCAGTCCGGTTATGATTCGATATGGGTCATAGTGGATCGCTTGACCAAGGTTGCTCATTTCGTTCCGGTCAAGCAAAGGTACACGGGACCCAGGCTTGCAGAGTTGTACATGTCTCGGATTGTATGTTTGCATGGAGTGCCCAAGATCATAGTGTCAGACAGAGTTACACAATTCACATCGAGATTCTGGAAGTGTTTGCACGAGTCCAAGGATACTCGATTGCATTTTAGCTCTGCTTATCACCCTCAAACAGATGGCTAGAAAGAAAGGGTGAATCAGATTTTGGAGGATATGTTGAGAGCTTATGCGCTCCATAATAGCAGGAGTTGGGATAAGAACCTGCCTTATGTAGAGTTTTCTTATAACAACAGTTATCAAGCAAGTCTTAAGATGGCACCATTTGAAGCTCTGTATGGAAGGAAATGTAGGACTCCTTTGTTTTGGAGCCAAGTGGGTGAAAGAAAGGTGTTTGGCCCTAACTCGCTAAATGAAGCTGAAGAGCAAGTCCAGGAGGTCTGAAACAACCTGAAGACAGCTCAGTCCAGACAGAAGAGTTATGCAGATAAGAGAAGAAGGGGTCTTTGAGGTTGAAGATTTTGTTTATCTTAAGGTGTCACCCATCAGGGGTCTCAAGAGGTTTAATGTCAGAGGCAAACTTGCACCAAGGTACATTGGACCGTTCAGGGTGATTGACAGGAAAGGTGAAGTGGTTTATCAGCTGGAGTTACCTCCATGGTTTTCAGAAATACATGATGTGTTCCATGTCTCTCAGTTGAAGAAATGTTTGCGAGTTCCCGAAGAGCAACTCCCTGTTGATGAGCTAGACTTGAGGGAAGATCTGACTTTCTCTGAGCCAGTGAAGATTTTGGACACACAGGAGAAAGGCACTCGAAACAAGCGGATCAAGATGTGCAAGGGTCAATGGAAGCATTATTCAGAAGAAAAAGCCACCTGGGAGAAAGAAGATGATTTGAGGGCAGAGTTCCCGCATTTATTCGATGATCTTGCCTAATCTCGAGGAGGAGATTCTTCTAAGGGGGTAGGTTTGTAACACCCTGAATTTAAATTCTAGCATTATTAATATTATTAGAATTTTTATATATATTATTGCCATATAATATCAGGGTAAATTAAATACTTTAATTATGTTTTGTTGCATTCACGCCGGTTGCATCATTTTATTGTATGGAAAAATAATTATTTAAAACTCGTTTAGATTCCGACCGATTTTATTACGCTAAAAAAATAAATGAAATATATTGTAATGGTTTATGTTAGAACCAGATCCCAAAATTATTTTGAACATATATTTTACTTCAAAGTATTTTGAAAAACAAAATAGAAGAAAGGAAAGAAAAAAAGAAAAGGAAAACACTCAGCTCACCCCTCTCTCAGGTCGGGCCTAGCCCACATTCCTCTTTCCCCTTTCCCTCCCCTTCTCTATTATTCGCGCCAGCGGCCCAGCAAATCGGCCCACAGCACGGCCCGCACCCCTCATCTCCTCTCCTCTCTCTCTGTTTCGCTGGAAGGTGGGGCCCACTTGTCAGGGTCGTCCCCAACCTCCGCCCCGCCCTTCCCGACATGGAACCGAAGGCCCCGATCCGAT
Organism: Eremochloa ophiuroides; assembly: GCA_038502445.1. Classification (NCBI taxonomy): domain Eukaryota; kingdom Viridiplantae; phylum Streptophyta; class Magnoliopsida; order Poales; family Poaceae; genus Eremochloa; species Eremochloa ophiuroides. The sequence continues at coordinate 146,189 of JAHLJS010000067.1, forward strand.
CCTCTCTCCCTCGCTCATGCTCATATAAGGAGCCCAGTGCACCTAGCCGCACCGCCATCACCACCGTAGCTCCAGGCCCTCTCCCGTGCGCCCTTTCCAGCCTCCGCACAAGCTCGCGGACGCCATTGGAGGATCTCCGCAGAGCTCACGGGTCCCCCCTCCAAAGACCTCCTCCAACGCTCCCTTCTTCCTATACGGCCACGTCGCAAAGCCGCGACCTTGCCCCGATCCTCGGCATCACCGATTGGAGCCCGAAGCCGCCTGTCACCGGAACGTCACCTCCAACCGCCGCTGCACCTCGTCGACTCTCACCTCCGAGCGTCCCTCGGCCAATTGGATCCCCTAGGTGAGATTCCCGAGTCTCCCTCTCTCCCAGTGTCCTTTATTTGCTGATTCATGAACTCCAGTGCCGAATTCGAGAGCTCCAGCGAGCTCGTTGCCGCTGCCCATGGCGGCCGCCCTGTTTCGTTCCACCCCAGCCGCGTACGAGCAGTGATACGAGTTCTCCTCGACCTCCTCTCTCTCCTTGTGCAGACAATTCACCAAATAGTGACCAAAAACCCTAGAACTGCACGCTCCGGCCATCTTCTGGCCATGGTGCCGCTGCAGGCCCTGTCTGCCGGCCGGTGAGCCCCAACACCACCCCACCCGATTTAATCACAGCCCTTGATCTGAGATCCAACGAGCCACGGTGGCCCATACCCCTTCGCGGGGTGTTTTTCCCAAAAAACCCCCTGTAGTTTTTAAAGTGTTAACCCGCACACCTTTGCGTATTTCCTAGATTACGTAAACGCTTTATGAAAAACGTATTTTCTGTCGGTTAAAATTAAAATACGCTTTCAGTAATTACAGAACTGCCACCATCCTTATTTAGGCCATAACTTTGTCATTTTTTATCCAATTTGAGTGATTCAACTTGCATTAGATTCGTACTTTCATCCTCTTTATGGTTTTGCTGGTTTGAAACATTTAAATTTCGAATTAATATTATATTAATCATATTTCTAAAGAAAATCTTTGAAAAATCATATCTTTCGCATTTTAACTCCGTTTTTCATGATCTTTATATCGATGCGATCGTAGAAATGAGTATGATAATTTGATGATATTTTCATACTGTTTTTCTACTATTGGTGTACTGTTTCTTATTTTATTTCATTGTTGTGGGCCATGTATGTTGATTGCCGCCAGACGGTGTTGAGAGTGAGGATCTCCCCGATCAGGTGTTCGATACCCCGGATCCTACGCTTTACGAAGGCAAGTGTCCTTGCTCATCTTGCACCTACTTTATTTACTTTTGTATTAGAGTAGTTAGATCTTTAGTTGCATGCAGAGTCCAATTTTGAATCCCATGATAGGGTTTACTAGAACTTGTTTATATCATCCTTGAAACCCCGGGTTGGGCACATGGTAGAAGTCATGCTTAGCCTTGCAGTCTTGGGTTGGGAAGAGTTTAATTAAATATTGATTAATGATCTATACAGCATGTGGAATTGGTAATCTTTTTAGCAACATGGTGATTAGGCAAATCTGGCAGGATGGACCGTTTTGGTTGGTGCCGTGTAACGGCTTTTGTTGTTGGTGGTTTGGGTTTGTGTATCCTGCCTGAATCCCTAGGACCTGGTTCCCGATGCATGTAACCTGGCTTTACAGCGCAACCATAAGGTCTGGAGTGGGGCTGGACTTGGCTAATTAATTAGTTCCTCTAAGTTATGGCTTTACACGGGGTTTGTTTGTATGGCTCAAGAGGGGCTTCTGCGGTGGGTCGTTACCCATGTTAGCGGTGAAACCTTAGAGGTACGTGTAAAACAGGCTTAGAGGGCTTTGTAAAGCCCTTGTAGTGTGACCCCGCCGTTCACCTAGGCAGTGTTTGGTGTAAAGGGGACAACACGACTCGTGGTGAAAGTGTGAAACCTCTGCAGAGTGTAAAACTGATATATCAGCCGTGCTCGCGGTCAAGAGATGGCTTGGACGTCCTCGGGATTAGTTAGTTACTTGGTTATGGTTGGGTGGTTCCTTTGGGAAAAGAACGGGTGCTTGGATGGACTTCTAAGTGTTGGTTGCTTGGATTGATTTTCAGGTGTGGTTTTGCTCGGTTGGATTTCCGAGTGTTGGTTACTCTGAGGAGATGAGATTTCACTTAGTTAAATAGGTGCTTTGGGAATTAAGGAAATAGGATTTTGTCGCTCTAGGTGCGGAGTCAAACCAAGTCAGCGTATCCTTGTTATAAGCTACATGTCATATTTTCCTACACTTGCGGAGTACATTTCGATGTACTCACCCTTCCTTGTTGTCCCCCTGCTACCCCACCCAGACATCGGCGTTGACGAGGAGGACTACATGGAGGACGGTGACTACGACCTAGACGATTTGTACTAGGCTGGTGCTGCCCCCGGTCGACGTTCCTGTAGAGATGGCGTCCCTTTCCGCTGGAGTTTTAGTTATCATTTATGTACTTTTCTTTTAGACCTACGGGTCCCTTTGTAATAATATTACGATTATATATTTAGCATTGCGATGATACTATTATGACGTCGATATATGTATGATTTATTGATCTTGGCATACATATATTGTGCATTCGATTTTGTTCTTAAAATCGGGTGTGACAATGCTCGATATAGAGAAGAAGTCATGCATGTTGATTTTTCTCGCATGACCTATGAAGAATGTGGAGATTACGGGCATTTAACTGTCAACTGGCCTACGCTGCAAGAGGATGTGAACTTCATCAACAATAACACCTACTATCGTCCTCAGCAAGGTCAAGGATGGAACCAGCCAAACTAAGGATGGAATCAGTAACCTCGACAAGGTAACTACCAAGGTAACAACCAAGGTAATAATTATAATAATTACAATCTTCCACCTTTAAGAGATTTAGTTGCCTCTAATGATAAAGCTTTAGAAAACATTAATACTAGAATGGATACCTTTGCTTCTACTATAAAGAATCAGCATAACTTTAATAAAATATTAGAATCACAATTAGCTCAACTAGCTGCTGCTGTCCCTCCATTTGAGAAAGGTAATATTCCGGGCCAGTCGGAAGATTTAGAAACTGCTAACCTTGTTGATATTCACAATGCAACCCAACACCATATTGAGCCTACAGATGTACAGTGGATTGACCACTCACTACCTGAGAAGATGGGAGACCCTGGAAGACCTGTCATTCCTATCTCCATAGGATGTCACAGCTTTCTAGAAGCTGTCTGCGATTTCGGCGCAAGTGTCAACATAATGCCCAAGGTAATTTATGAGAAAATATTAGGTGATCCTTTGTTGTACATAGATATGCGTTTGCAGTTTGCAGATCAGTCCATTTGCTACTCCGAGGGAGTGCTAGAAGAAGTTGTCATCAGAGTGGGGCAATCATGTCCCAGTTGTCGTGATCATTGAAACAGGAGGAGATGAAAAGGCACCCATTATCTTGGGATGACCATTCTTGTGCACAACCAAAGCCATCATCTATGCGGAACATGCCAAGATTGTCCTTTCCATTAAGGACAAGAAAGAGAGATTCTCGTTCAAGAACCGCATCTTAAAGACTCCTACAGTCTCGAAACAATTTCATCAACAAGAAGAGTAACAACAACCAGTAATGCCCAAGAAGAAGAACAATAGAAGATGGAGGAAGAAAAAGCCCCAGCATGTACCTGAAGAAACTGCTCAACTAATCACTGCTCTCAACACAGAAAATGATCATATGCTCCCCCAACCATTCCCAACAAAGAGAGGTGACCCAGATATACCAATCATTGAATGCACAATCAGAGACACCACTTTTGCCGACACCACCTGCGACACTGGATCAGGCATCAACGTAATGTCCAAAAAGGTATATGATGATTTATTTAATGATTTACCTCTATGCCCAACATATATTTAGTTGCAGATGACAGACCAATCACTAAGATTCCCTAAAGGCATGGTTAAGGATGTCATGGTAAGAATTCAAGATAAACATATACCCGCAGATTTTCTAGTTCTTGACATGCAGGGAGACGATGAATCACCTATTCTTTTGGGAAGACCGTTCCTCTACACCACCAATGCTATTATCTACATCAGGTCAGGACAGATCCACTTCAACCTACCCATGGGAAAGGTACGCTGTCAATTTAGAACACTTGTTAACCGTAAGCAGATCAGGAAGCAACGCAACAGGAGAAGACGCCAAGCCCGCCGTCAGGCTGCCCAGCCTCACTGTGGATGGGAGAAATTCCCTAGCAAGATTGTGAAGTATGAAGACTGCTACAAGAACCAAGAGGAAGTCATACATGCACCGCGCTGGAGTGAGCGGGAAGCGGAAGCTCAAAGGATGGATCAGATTGCTAAGGCAGAGAAAGAAGAGATCCACGCACAATTAGAAGAATGGATGAAGAGAGATGAATAGTCAAGAGAAGCATACTTGAGGGACTGTAACAAGGAAGAGCTGGAGCTAGAAAAGAGAGAAGCAGAAGAGACAGAAATGAGATGGAAGGAGAAAGAAGAAGCACCTACTAGACCACCGCAAAGTAGGGAATTGACTGAGGCAACTGTTGATATCTACTAACGTCGCCAAATATAACTAAATAACTTTTATGTCACACCCCAAAATTCCTATTTTGGGATGTGACCTAGAAATCACTAAACAACAATAAATGATTTCATCATTTTTCTAAAATTAATTAGCTTTAGTTAAGTTGTTGATATTCTAGATAGTTGAAAATGTGAGTTTCAAAAATTTTTGCAATTGAAATTAATGGTCTGTTGCATTCATGCCTTTGCATAGTTTTTATGTTTGAAAAATGAATTCATTGTGTTCAAATGCACCTATAAGATTTTATTCTAGCTTTGTCTTCTGAAACATCAAACCAAAAATCCAATCAAGTCTTTTGACAACATACTACTTAAGCTAGCCCAAACCATCTCTCACCTCTCCCTGGTGGACATCTCCTGTGTTCCTAGTGCTACCTTTTCTCACCTCTCATGCTAAAACAACAATACTAATGCTTTCTTATTTAACCCCTTGGACCCATCTCTCAATATGCATCACAATTCCTGTCACTAATTCCCCTTCCCTAACTCTCTATTGATGTATAGATTAAAGAGTGGAGCATTCTTATGGCCGTCCACGTCCACCCACTGCATGCTCTCACGCCTCTCCCCTCCCTCTCATGCAGAAAAATACAACCATCATCTCTTCCTTAATCCCCTCCATAAATTGTATAGTAAGAGCATACTTACTCTACTCTCTCCCTTTCATTTGTGCATGCAAGACATGATCATTTTAATATGTCCACCGTACTCTCTTTTTAAGTCTCCCTCTTCTCTCTATGTGCAGCATTCTCCTCTGTTACATGCAAAAATTTCAGCATGTTTGCCCCTTATTTCCTTAGTTCAACCACTTAACATACTTCTTCTATATAATCTCCTGTGGTTATTGTTTTAATCAAGCACTAATGTCCCTAATGGCTGAAAGAAATATATGGCCGGCCACTTCCTTCCACTGTCACACGACCCTCCTTACTTCTCATGCAAAAATAGATGCACCAATTGTTTCTTTTCTTAATTTCCTAGACCCACATCACCTAATAATAGCACTCTTTGTTCCATCTCTTCCTCATTTCAGCTGCATGCAGAAAACTGCCACTTCTCCCAATTGCTCATGCCAACCACCTCATCTCTCCCTCATGCAAAAGTAATAGTTGCACATTGCTCCTCTCTTAATTCCCTGCCTCACATCCTTTGCATGCCTCTCTTCATTCTCTCTTTTATTCTCTCTTTGACAGCACCCTTTTACTCCACCCTTTCAATTGCATGCAAGCAAATAACAGCAGCTGTAACTCCACCTCTCTCTCCCTGCATATATAACAATGTGTCCCCTCCCCTCTCCTCTCATCTCCTTCTCCTTCCCATCTACCATGGACGCCCCCTCCTACTCCACTTCCTTCCTCACCTTTCTTTCCACCAAACTATAAAGCCCCTGCTGCCACCAATCCATCTTGCCACTCGGATTGTCATCATGGAGACTGAGCAAGCTGCATCTGGTAAAGGCCATCGCTGCAACCCTCACAAGCAGTAAGGTCCCTCTCTCTTTTCCCTCTGGTTCTACTACCCATGACCCTCTCATCCATATCTTCATCTCCTTCACATGTCGCAGGTCGTCCCCAAGGAGAATCGCTGCTGCCTTATCGATCCCTTGCCCTCACATCGATGTCATCACCACTGGCTGTAGCTAGTCCTCACCAAAGAGCAAGGTCGACCCACCCCCTTATCTCTGATCATGATGCACATGCTTCTCTCTAATCCATCTCTTTTGATCTCTCATGTTGCATAGATTGTCTCTGCGATGGAATGGAAACACTGCTGTCCCATCGGACATGTTCACCTCTCAACAATAGTCATCATCAAATCCATCTTTGGCAACCATAATCTCCAATGTGAGAACCCATATTTTCCTCTCTGAATTATATGTTGATTCCTATTGCAATTTTTGATCTGTAGTTCATGATTCGGTTCGTTTCGGTGATGATCGATATGTAAACATGTCACTGTCCCTGTATATGCAGCCATGTTGCTGCCAATGAAAATAGCATTATCCATTGATCCATTGATTTATTTCATGAATCTTTTTGCCAGAATATCTTTCATATAATTGCACGCGCCTGTGAGAAATTTCATCACCATAGGATCCAAGTTAAAAGAGATATCATCCATTTGGTCCTCGTTGTCCCTGCTGCCATGCAGCCGCGCTGTTGCCGATTGGCATGAGTGTTCCCAGCATTACACACCTACAATTGTCAATTCCTTTGAACCACATGAGCACCATATAATTGCACATGCGTCTGCAAATTTTCTTGTCCATAGAGTCCAAGATGAAAGAGATATCATCCCTTCTTGTGCTTGCTGTCCTCCTATGGACAGCAGCGCTGCTACCTGTTGTTACTCATGTTCCCAGTGATCTAGATCTCCGCTCATAGAATCCTTTGGTCAAATTGTAGTTCTTGAAGTTGCACAAGCTCCGGCAAATTGGTTTCGTCATAGGAGCTGAGATGAAAGAGGGATCATCTTTTTCATGCTCCATGTCTCTGCTGTTTTCAGCAGCGATGCACCTCTGAATTTCAGAGATGTTCCCTTTAACCATTTGTCAAATAATCAAACCCTTTTACCATAGTGTATATATCATCCTTGCACACTCCTCTGAGAAATTTGGTGTCCGTAGGATGTAAATTGAAAGAGATAGCATCCTTTTTGGTGCTCGCTGTCCCAGCTGCCACGCAGCAACGCAGCTGCTAGTTGGCATGCGTGCTCCCAACAATCCGTGACTCCGTTTATCAAATCCTTTTACCCTCACGTGTATCATGAACCTACACATCCATCAATACAATTTCTTGGCAATAGGAGGTCATATGTTGGAGATATCATCTTCAACATGTTCACTGTTTTGCTGCCCTAGTTGATGTACTACTCTGCAGTGCATTGGTGTTCCCCGCTAATCCACTATCCAAATCACCAAACCGTTTGTCCAACATTTACATCATATCCTTGCACATGACTCTGCAAGTTTTGGTGGCCATTCGTCCCATGATGGCAGAGATATCGAGTGCATACTGCTTGTTGCTCTTGCTGCCTCGCAGTCGCACTACTGCTGGTTGGCATGCATGTTCTCATTGTCTCGTTGCTCCAGTGTCCACGCCCTTCAATCAAAATGTGTTTCATATCCTTTCACATGCCCCTGAAAATTGGTTTGGTCATAGGTGCCACGATGGCCGAGTTATCAAGGACATACTAACAGCTATTCCTGCTGTCCAAAAATCAGCCATGCCACCCTGATTTGTAATCGCATTTCTCGGCACAACAATGCTCCAAAAGACTTGTCCTTTTAAAAAACCACACTCCACATAGCACCTAATGAACCCACAAAACAGGTCACTGATTGGTGTAGCGAAGACCCTGTTTTGCAACGGTCTAAGTGCTCGTTGTCCAGTCATGTGCATGTCCTGAAAACACCAATGTGCAACCATGTTCCCCATCAAACCTTTGATCGTACTTATAATACCTTTTGCTATATCATCTGTCTACTAGTCTCCCATTGGATCCCACAAGATTTTGTGCCATAAGTTCAGTTTAGCCTCGCCTTTTGATTGACATCATTGCCGCTACCTATCGCTTCTTACCGCAGGGCATGCTCATCGGGTGTACTAATCATCAACCTATACATCCATCTTACTTAATGCCACGATATATCAACCATCCAGCTGCCACCTTAAGGCTCACCTCAATTGACCTCATTCCAACTCAAGTTATAGCAGCATCTTACAGCATAATCTATACCAGTCTAATCCTAGTCTCTTGTAATCCATTATATACTTTTCAACATATCTCTATCATCCTTGATAATATATCATTCTCTTCCAACTCAAAACAAGTGTTTAAGCCAAATACTATTCTGACCCTTTCTATTCTAACAAATGTGTTGTCATTCTTCCAATCTTTATTCATGTACATCTAACTCCAATCCACTTCCATCTATACCTTTGATCTCTCGTATCTTTTAAATTGTTGCTTCGTTTTTAGTAGTTTTTGCGCTCAAGCGATCGTGTTTACAAGCCCCACGTGTTTAAAACCTTTATATTGCTTTTTGTAATGATTGGTGTATTGTTTTTAGGCTTCTTTGTGGTGCTTGTGATGGTTGTTGCGATCTATAGAAGAGGAGCTATATATGAAAGGATGATCCAAAAGGGAAATCAAAGAGTTTGAGCAAGCATTTGGAAGGCAAGTGTAACAAAGGCCTCCTTGTACCTATGAGCAATTAATTATTCATACATATGCATGTGTTTAATTTGATGAACCCTAAGGACTGTACCTAGTTTATTCTTGATCAACATATCTTGTTGCCTATGGGAATGGGTTTTGCATATTGGATGGATGCTGCCCCGCATAACCAAAATAACTAATAATTTGATTAATGGTATATGGAATGACGAGTAAAATGATGCTTTTTTGTAACAAGGTATTAGGGACTTAATCCTGAAATGGCCACCCAGGAGGTTCCGTGCAACCTCGAGGACTAAATGGCTCTGGTCTTAATCATATAGCTAGTGTGTCTCTAGCTTGTTAGTGGTTACCGAAAGGCGCAAGAGGGGGGTGCCTCGTGGGGTCATGGATGTTCCTGCCTCGTGTACAGTGCTGCGACCACTTACACATGTTTTGGTTTTTGAGGGGGATACATCTGTGCACACTTGCCGCTGAAACCTCGCGGCCACTAACTTGTTAGGGTGCCTAGTGAAAGATTTCGTAATGAAACCCTGCCGCATTTCCATAGAGGAGATGATATGGGGTCGACAGGCCTCTGGTGTAACAGAATCGCCTAAATCACATGGCCATAGGCACCTGTCATTATCACTAATGACCTCTGACAGCCGGGCCCGTGTCCTAGATGATCTAGGAGGATCTGCCGGGTTACATTAGCACCCGTTTCTCCAACAGGATCCCATTGTGAAACCATTACAGGATTACAACATTTCATAATAAAATACATCAGAGTAAAAGTGCGGAAGATTTAAATAGTACTTAGATTACAAAATGGTTGTTCAAATAGAATTCAAATGCAGTTATTACAGACCATAGTTCAAATAGTAGCAGTAGCAGTAGAACAACAACATAACATAATAAGATAGATAATAACACGAACTCTGCCCACAGGTTCACTTCACTCTTCCTCGCTATCCTGGATGATGGTCACACAGCAAGGGGCAAGGCAAACCTCCTGCTGCTGACTACCTGCAACGGGGTTAACAAACCCTGAGTACTGGGGTACTCCACAAGACTTACCCGACTAGGAAAAAGGAATGAGACTCAGGAATGCAGGCTGAGGGTAGTCAAGGTAAGGCTTTAGCAAGAGTCAAGATATTTTGCGGAAAAAGCATTACTAAACCTGCTTTCAATTTTTTAGTTAACATTATTACTAGCCAGTATTAATAATTCACAATTCTTTCTAATAAATCCATCAAACCCAATTACTTATTCATTCTCAAAAACATCCTACTTCCGAACCACTTTTCGATGTAGGTGTGAGGATCAAGTCTCCATAACCGAGGAGCACCGACGATTCGAATCGATTAGTACCCAGCTGGAGATCCCTAACCACACTGCATATGTAGCACCTAAGCTTGCATATACCAACCCCGTCTACCACGGCTTTTCTATCCCTGAACCGGTCCTGCGCCACCCGATAGCACAGTACTCCTCTCGTCTCCAGGCACGACGGCCACGAGGGTACATGCTACTCTCGCCATCTCTCCACTCCCAGTGCGTAGTTGTCGGTTCAAGCAATAGAGCCACCGGAGATAGGGCTTTCCGTAGTATGTGGCTAGTTGCAAAGTCTCGATCACAGCAGGCCGACAACGAACGGTCCCTAATACTTTCCGTTGGATACCATGTATTGGGACTCTAACCCAAATACCCTGGTAACCACCCGGTTTTCACATCCCTTTTCCGTTGGCGACGATAAGTTAGGACTCTAACCCAAACATATGACCACCACCCGGAAAACCTATCCCCATTGATGAGAATGGACTGGCCAAGTACACTGCCAACAATGAAGACCATACCCTTCCCTTTCAATGATTCATTCTTTGCATAACATCATATTTCAAAATAACATTTTATGCAAATCTAAATCAATTAAGCAGGGCTAAGCATTTTTCAATATTTAATCAATTCAGGTTCTCGGGGTATAATTAGTGGTCAAGGAAAGGTAATGCATCAATAGGTTATCACTCAACTCCTATTAACCTAATGCAAAAGATTAACTCAAATGATAAAACATTTTAAATACAAGGAGGGACAAATGCACCGGGGCTTGCCTTGAAGTGCGTAGAGTGTCGGGTCTGGGTCAGTGCCACAAATATCAAAGCTCTAGATCTCCTCGGGAACCACCACCACAGCAGGAATCTTGGCTTTGACTTCTTCGTTGCCGGTCACTACACGCATGCAATGATGAATGCTTCAATGCGATGCAACATGAAATGACAGACAGGATTCGATAACAAATAATGCCCACATGATCATAACCCTACCTCAAGCTAACCATGATTATTCTAATCCCTCCTGGCCTAGGTCATAAGGGTGATTGACCTAGATCCACAATCAATCCAAAAATCACACAATAACTTATTTATCTTTATTTTCTATTCCTTTTCTTAACCAATTAATCAAACATTTAATTAATAAACAACTAAACTATTTTCATTTGACACCAAACTTCACCAATAGATAGATTTTTACCTAAAACAGTACCAAACCAAATTTCATGATTTTTAGAGTTACGGGAAATTAATTAAAATTGCTCAAAGTTGCATTGTTAATTTAACATAGTGATTTTTAACTACTACAGAAACTGTTCAAAATATACATTCAATATTTTTATTAAATATTACATGTTACAGAGAGCATCCATAAAAATTTTGGTGATTTTAGGAGCAGTAAAAATATTCCTACAAAAAGATGAAAGGGGAGCACTATTCATTAACAAAATAAATAGAAAAATCCATTTAATCGCTCTGGAAAACGACAAACCAAAAGCAGCCCATTCGGCCCAGTAAACGCCGGACTGGCCCAGCTCACCCGCCCAAGCCAGCCCGCCTGCGCCGACGCCAGCGAGGACGCTGTCAGCCCCTTCCCCAACCCCACGCACGCCTCCCGCGCGCGCGCGCCCGTGTCGGCCTGCCGGGACCTCGCCGCCGGCGACCACAACGATGAAACCGACCGCGCCAACATGAACTCTAGCACCTAGCGGACCGCCCAACGCACCTAGGCCGAACCCTACTCGCCTCCAACGAGCTCAAGCCCGTCCATGGCGGACGCGGTGGTGCGGTAACCCTGTTCCGGCCACGTTGGTGCGGTAGCGTGTAGAAAAATGGGTCGGGAAGGTCCAGAAGCCCACCACGAGACCAAACCGAAGGCTGGTTGAGACTGAGGTGGAGCGGAGTGATGAGCGTGATGACGGCGGCGGATGCTGTGGCGTTCACCGGAAACAACCCTCCCGTTCCGGTGACCTTGGCACACCAAAAGACAAACCGACTCGTGCATGAGAAACCACAGGTCACACTGATAGTGGAACACACAAGGCAAGGGTCCAGAGCTCACCCCAGAAGACTAGACTCAAGGAGAATGGCCGCGGCGGCGCTCCGACCGCACCCGAAGACGACGACACGCGTTCCGGACTCGGCACAGCACCACAGCACACACCAACGGAAACAACCAGTGCACAGGTGAGTGGTGGGATTGAAGATGAGGCAAATTGGTCGGAGGTGGACTGGAGGTGGCGAATTTCTCTCGGACCGGAAGGTCTCACCGGCGGCCGAGCGGAAAGGAAGAGAAAGGAGAGGGGTACTCGTCGCCATTAAGCAGCCCGGGGTGGAGAGGATAGGATTGAGCGGTTGGCCGGGGCCCCCCGAGCGGCACTGGTGCGGCGGCGACAGCGCGCTGCTCGGCTGGACGATGCCGGCGGGCATCACGGCGCGCGCGTGCACGGACGGCGTGCACAGTAGGGGCCCGGTACTGTAGCTGTGTGGCTATCGTCAAACCCTAGTTGATTCAATTGAGCCCTATATGATCTGATTCAGTGGAAACGGTAAATACGAAAGTTGTAGGAAATTTCATGTAGATCACTTTTTCTTTTTGTACCAAGTTCAAATTCGGTCTAAATTTGAAACTACAGAAAAGGGGGTAAAATGGGATTTGAATTTTATTTGCAATCCACTGAAATTCTCCAAATTTTTTTATATAAGTTGAAAATCTGTAAACATCAAAGTTGTTCAACTTGCTGAGCCCTACAACTTCTGCTAAGGGTGTTTTGTCAGATTCTTGATAGTTTTTAAATTGATATTTCAAATTTGAATTTCAAGTCAATGTTTTGGATTCAATTCAAATTTCCAGTGCATAACTTCAAAATATCCAAACATAGAAGTTGTTCCATTTTAAAAGATCTACAACTTTCATTAAGACACCTTCATTAGATTCTTTATATATTTTGAATTGGATTTTGGGATCAAATTAGGGTTAAATAGCAATTTCCTATTTGAATTTAACTTTAGATTTTCTTTTAGGGTTTAATTACACAATCAACCATGAGCACAATCAAATCACTCTAGGGGCCCTAAGCACAATCACATGTGGGCAGTTAAATTAAATATGATGACATGGCAGATTAATTAATCCGTAATACCAGAGGTATTACATCTGGCATATGGGAATCATGACTCGGCGGGTAAAGTTGTACAAATTCTGCAGAATTCTTTAACTTGATATATCAGCTGAGCTCACGGACATGAGCGGCCTGGATCCTTCATGATTAATATTTCTTATTTACCTTAAAGAATGGATATGATGAGATATTAATTCGATTATGTTTTCAAACTGGGATGGTTTACTCACTGAAAGTAGAAATAAAATAAGTAAAACTTGATCAACTTAAAATTGCGAACCGCTGTCAAACCGAGTCAAGCCTTTGAGCCTTCATCACCCCTTTGTTATACTTGTTAAGTATAGTGCGCTTACGCTTGCTTTACAATCAACAAAAATCCTGGATGGGTACCAGATGGTGGATCAAGTGAGGAGTTTCCAAAGGAGTTTCTATGAGTACTAGGCGAGTGCTCCCCCAGTCAACTGTCCCTGTGGTGTATGGAGATCCGAAGAGAAGATATAGAATAGATTACGCTATGCTTTTGTAATAGATGTAAGTCTTGTTGTAACTATGTCTCGATATGTAATAAAGCATTATTCTTTGATAATCTTCATATTTGTCACTATATGTGTCTTGTGGACATACTGGGCACACATATAGTTAGTGCTTGGTATTCTTCGGAAAACCGGGTGCGACATTTTACTACTAGAGACGAGATTAGAGATGTATGGTAATTAATTAACTGGTCATTAGCAACTAGTCACTTATCTATTACCAACATTCTTATGCATGAATTAGGTTGTCATCCCTAATTAGATATGCTAGAATAATTAAAGGTTCCATATACTATTCAATGTGACTAGGCAGAAATATATAAATACAAACTAAGATCGATTCTGCAAGCGGACAGATAATTATACCATTGTAGCATTTTACCTAGAGTCTACCAGGTTGTCGATTTATATTTATACCACTGGGGAGGACTGGATAAACTTTAATCTATTATATTGATAGCAACTATATACAATGGATAAGCGGTGATATCGATGTCATTTACTCTACTTATAATAGGTAGAGGTCACAAGATAATAAAGATAAATAAAAGTGATAAGTATGATCAAGCATCATAATTAATGGATAAACATCAGAGCACTTTCTAGTCATAGTAATAGCTAGCCAATGGATAAAATAAGAAATTAATATCTAAGGTAATTCTATAACTACGCCAATGAATAACTCTAATTGGTGCAATTAAATCTAGCAATCATTGTTAGATTAGTCCTATATCATGATCACATGTATAGGGCATCATCTAGAAAGGATGTGAAACAGAGTCATCACCCAACTTCGCGACCGTGCCTGCTTGCTGTTGACGGTCGCTAACACCCTATTTTACCGTCAACATTTCACCTATAATCAAGGTAAAACCACATAAAATGCAAAGCACTCACCTTGAAACTTACCTAGTTCCACATGTCCTTAGAGAAATCTTGTGTATGCAGGAAAAATGGAGAAAATAGGCAAAAACGAAGCATACCAAGACACCTTAGCACCTCAGCTGCCACATGGGAGCCAGAGGGGGGCGCCCACCCCCTACATAGGGCGCCCGCCTTATGAGTGGCACCAAATTGGCATGCCACCTCACGGGTCCGTGTGCCATCCTCCTAAATGGCCTGTGGCACATTGAAACAACATCAACGGCTCAGAGACAAGCCACGAGGATCCGGTGGCCCTATAAACAGGGCGCCCGCCCTATCCAAAGTGAGTGCCACGTCCACAATCCGAGAGAAGGTGTCCAAGAGTCATCCAAACCATCAAATAAAGTCGGTTTTCATCCAACGGTGATCAAGTGATGTTTCATGGATCGACGGACCCACATGTCATCCACCCGAGGTTGCAAACCGCCAATCCTAAGCTCCAAACGACCTTGCAACCGCCCTTAAGGGTGAAGGAGGGCCGTAGGATACAAGGCGGTGGACCCAAGGGGGCGCCCGCCCCCTAGGAGGGCGCCCGCCCTGCCTCTTCGCACCACCGACCTCCAAGACCCATGCAAGTACCCCTTGAGCACTCCTACACTATAAATAGGACTTGAATCCTCACTTGCAAGTAGAAACCACTAGAAACCATTAGAAACACCACTAGAAATCACTAGAGATTCAGCTCATAGTCAGTAGTAGCTCCTCTCTCTCTCTCTAGCGAAGCTCTGCTCTTAGGA
The DNA here is from genome assembly GCA_038502445.1 of Eremochloa ophiuroides. Taxonomy (NCBI): domain Eukaryota; kingdom Viridiplantae; phylum Streptophyta; class Magnoliopsida; order Poales; family Poaceae; genus Eremochloa; species Eremochloa ophiuroides. Next base: position 161,581 of record JAHLJS010000067.1, read on the forward strand.
ATAGTGCTAGTTAGAGAAGAGTAGAGCAGTGATAGAAGTCGGGAGAAGGAGGAAGTCTATGGAGGAGCCGGGCTTGTCGGTGACCTCTTCCGCGGTGTTCTTCACTCTTATCGGTAATAAAGATCCCCTTCTTCATTTATTCATTGTTATACTTTAAGTAGCTGTATACTTGCTCATTGCCTGGTTAGAGTGCTCTAATTCTTGATCTCGAGTTAGAGTAGTAAGTTTTATAGATTAAGCGCGGTGCTTAGGCTATAACTTACCCTTGAGTGCGGCTAGACCCACGGATAGTAGTGGTAGGTTCTAGGTGGTGACAGCCCTAGAATCCTCTGGATTCCACCACGTTCGGTCTAGTTTTATCAACGTAGGACTTTTGGGACGTACGGTGCCTAATCAATCGAACCCCGGTGAGTTTAGGACTCTGCGTGTCCCGGGTATAGCAGTCTCTTTGGTATAACAATCATTTGATCTTTTACTGAGATAGAGTTCTCCCCTAAAACTTCAGAGCTACCTAGTGTGTTTCCACCTTAGTTATACTTCATTGATTTATCCGTACTAAGGTTATTACCCCATTTATCCATATCTAGATCCTTGACTATCAGATCCTTGGAATCACAAACCCCGCTTCCTTTGGGAAAATATAAATTTGACACCTGGTACTCCTAGGTAATGTGCTACACGATAGTTCTGTGCGCTTGCAGAATCTCATCACCTATCCTATAGAGCTACCCATAGCATTTTTGGCGCAGTTGCTAGAAATAACTTGATTCCTAGTAGCAACGTTAGAAGTGTCAACAACCACATACTTTGAGCATAGGGATTGACAACCCCAATGATTGCGTTGAGAAGTATTGTTACCACTGCTAGAGGACAGATTTGGCTACACTCTTTTGATAGCGTTAGTAACTATCAACAAGCATTTTTGGCGCCATTGCCGAGGAAGGCAACTGTTGAATTTCTATGATTTGAGTCAAGTCTAGATAGTTATCCTTAGAATCATGAACATGGTTGAAAGGACCATCCGTGAATTCTCTGTACCTTCTGCTGCTAATATAGCAACAGGCCCTGTAACAACCCGGGTTTTTCGATAACCAAAAATACGAACTTTCTAAAATTTTTCTTGCAAAGTGTGTGGAGCATATAGCGTCTAGGTCGAATCGCGGCTAACTTACTAACAACCGTTGCATTCATATAGAGATTGCTTGTAGGAGTTTGTCGGAGTTCGTAGATGGTTTAGGGTTTTGTTTTGGAGTGCACAAGTCCGTAGCGAAACCTCTCAAAACTTCTCCACTTCTGTCTCAAAGATCCACTTAATGTGCTCAATACAATTCTGTAGTAAATTATTCTCAAAGTTTCTTGACGTTATCCTCCAGTTCCACAAATTCTACACATGAGTCATAAAAGAGAAATACTTTTTCCACTCCATCTTGATATTTTACCTGGTGTCGCAAAATAGGAAGAATAACCCTTTTGTCCTATGGAAATGAAATGGGTAAAAGACCAAATCTCCCCCTCTTCTCTCCTTCCACCTTTCGGCCCAGGACCCATCTCTTTCCCCTGCAGCCCACCAACACACCTCGGCCCAGACCAGCCCGCTCGCCATCACAGCACAACAAGCAACCGGCCTGCCTCCCCTCCTTAGCCCAAACCAGCCCCACGCCCAAGCCTGCTCGCCACTCCTCCATCCCACGCGAGCGGCCCAGCCAGCTTGGCCCGCAAGCACGAGCGCGGCCCAGCCTGCACCCGCGCGGCCCAACTGGCCCAAGCCGCCACCGCGCCCTAGACCCGAGCGGACGCACGCCCCGCTCTCCGTGCCGCCGCCGCCAGGCCACGCATCCCGCGTGCGCCGCCCGTGACCTCGCCCCGCTCGCGCCCCGATGCTGCCACGTGTCTCGGCTACTACATCGAATGGCACGGACGCCGAGGCAGCGACTGGAAGCCCTAGCCGCACCCTTTAAAACGAAGCCGAGGAGCCCTGTTCATCTTCCCCGATGGCCGCCGCCTCCTGCTGCTCCTTGTCAAGCACGCCGGACGATGCCGCTCCACGCCACCGGGGCCGCAGCTGGCAGCGCAGTGGCTGCGGCTAGCCTCTGCCTCGCCGCGCACGTGCGCTGCTGCAATAGCCGGCCGCCGCGCTCCAAGAGCCGCCGCCGCCGTGGCTCTCCTGTTCTCCACCGACGTGCTCTGCCTTGGCGCCGACCCCGCCGCCGCCGAGCTGCATCGCTAACGGGAGCCGCTTCGGCTTCACGACCATTGGAGCACGCCTCACCACGCTCGTCTGCCCGCCGTCTGGGATGTGGCTGAGCCACCGACCGCGCCGAAGCTGACCAACCTCGCCGCCGTCCCGTTCAGCACTCTGCTCCAACCCCGACGTGCCTTGCTGTGCCTCGACCTTGTCGGTAGTCGGCAGGGCCACGACGTCATCATCCTCGCCGGAGCCACGCAGTGCCAGCACTGCCGGATCGGAGCCGCTCCTCGCCGTGACGTCACGCCACCCACGTCCTCGTCAACCCACGAACGCACGCAGCGAACCCGACAGCGCTGCTGCGACCTTGCCTACGTAGGTGAGCTTCCGTGCGCCAAGCCCCTCATTTCCCATTGTGCACATCGCTGTCCTGCTAAACCCGGCCATCGTGCCATGAATCACATCCTTGCAGGGGAGCTGTCAGCCACGTACCACCACGCCCGACCCACCTACGACCTCGCTGGTGCGCCACCGGGACCTTGGCGCCATCGTGGATGTGAACCAGAGCCATCAAGTGAACGACAAGCATAGACAACTCCTTCTTCCCCTTCGGCAAGCTTTGGATTGAACCCCGCCGTGAAGTTGCGCTACCGGCACCGATTCCGACCTACGTCAAGCGATCTATCGACCACAAACCCTCGGTGAGCTTTGCCTCGACATCGCTGGTGGGCATCGCCGCCATTCTTGAACCCGCCACGAACGCCATGGCGTCCCACCTTAGGGACACGTAGGTCGAGCCCTTTCCGGCTCAGGACACTCGCACACACCCGACACGAGACCTCTTTTAGCCGAATCGAACCACCGGCGTTCCAAGAACGCCGGCGTGGCCGAGGACCACCCGAAACCATCACCATGATTGTGATTCGGTTTTAGCTTGTGCCTTTGGACTCTGAGACCACCGCCACTCTACTCATGTCACCGAAGGACACGAAGGACATCGATCAACAAAGGAAAAGATCTCTGGAAGTCCTGCCTGATCGCCCCGACGCGCACCGACGCCCTGTCCAAGCTTCACCTTAGCTACCACGCACACCGTTCGAACCCGGCCATGCTCTGCCACCTCCCAACCACTTGTTGCCACCTCCAGCCAATCTCCGGCTAACAACAGCCTCACCCGGCCAGCCGCGACCAGCCTGCAGGAGACCACGACTAGCTGCGACCAGCCGAAGCAAGCCATAGCAGGCCAGAAGGTACCAGCAGCTGGCCCAGTGGAGCCGGGATGTGTAGAAGCAAGCCTCGCCACCATTCCTTTGACACTGGCCCTGTCCGACCTTGTGCCATAGCCCCGTTGCCACCTCTTGAGGCCCCATAGATAATGTTGGACGGTTGGAAAGCCAAAGTGATATACGACGCCGGACTATTGGACCCCTGCTCTTACTCCTTGTACATCTATCCATCATACTGTATCCTATCCTTATGATATGTTTGTTCATATATCTGTTGTACCCTGTCCTCACGATCTGTCTGTATCTAAATCTGTAATACAGGATCCACCTATCATAATGCTATGGAATTGTGCTACTCCGCAGTCTTATAATGAGTCTTTTGAGTCGTGTCATTGGTTCTTATTGCTGGTTGTCATGTTGTTTGTCTGTGTGCCATGCCTTCGAGCCGGCTCTGTGATCGTACCTCGTTCGGACGTTGCGATCGCGGGATCTGTTCCGCCATGACCGTAACACCGAGTGTAACCTGACCTCACGCCGTCTCTCGCTGACTTTTCGTGCACAGACCCTTGTATGCTTGTACCCTGTGCGACCGTCGCATTCCTCTGATTCTTGCGGTGACAACCACATCGCTATGGATCCGAGTAATGACTTAGTGCCAGTGCACCCAGGTCGTGGTACCCTATGAGTGGTTTGCGCACTTGCTTCTTTCACCTGTCGCTCTCTTCTAACGCCCCGTCTATTCCGTGGCGTGTGCGTTGGAAAGAGTAGACCACTACTGTTTTATGCTTCTCGCTCTCTGTTCGTTTAGCCCGCTCTGTCGATCCCGTCTTACTCACAGTGACTGGATCAAAGACCGGACATACTTCTTTTGTTAGCGAAGCTATGGTCTATATTAAGATCTCAGACCTATGTAGGTCGACTCGGTTGACCGCTTAAAACCATCTTCACTGAAGGTGTGACTGGGAATATGATATAGATGTGCCTAGCTAACCTTTCTCTCTCTTTCTCTCTCTTAATTCTTGGTGTATAAGCACTTGTATGATTGTACCCGTTTGAACCACAGCCCTGGTACCCTACAAGTGGATTAAACACTTGCATTATTTTGTACAACACTTATTGTCAGTAATTCCCCGTTCTTCCCTTTTGCTCGACCGTCCTCCGATTCCCATCCCCTCCGTGGCGTTCGGATCGGAAGATCGTGTGCTGTGGTGTTTGCTATGGGTAAGCTCTAGCCTAAGCCATTTACCATAAAACCATACTGGCTTGGCTGCGATATAAGCTTGTGCTTAGCAAACCATCACTCCTGTTTCTTTGGCCCGATGAAATTGGACATACGCCGAGAGGGCTAAGTCGTGAACCTTTTTATTATTTCTCTGGTGTCATGGATCTCTCGTGTCCCGCCGTCCTTCGGTATATTGGGTGTTTTCTTGCCTTGTATTGCTTCGCGGAGTAGCCGTCCCGGATTAGCAGCATTTCGGATCGAAGCCACTGGAGGAGGAGAACACGGACAACGACAGCAACCGTGTAATGGAGACCCTACGAGGAGGTGACTTCGCTGATCGACTACACTTACGGGAGAACGGTCATACCACTACTTCCTCGACAACGCAGGTGTCATGGCAGCACCTTCTTTTAGAGAATCCAATTAGACATTGCAAATTTAGAATTGCTAGCGCTTTATATTTACTCCTTTGCTAGTATATGATGCATGCTACTACCTAAGCCGTTATTACCCTGCTTGCAACCACTCTACTACACTACCCAGCTTCGCACTCACGCTCTTTTATACATATTCCAATCTACCTGCTTGCTTGCATATTACATCACTATATATTTATTAACTCCACTCGCATTGTATCTGGGATGTGATGCTGGTGGTGAACCCCTGGGAATGGTTTGGCTTGGGATGCCGGACTGGTGGAATGTGAGCGTGCTGCGTGTGTCTTGGGTGTGTGGTGAGGGTCGAGTCGACCAAGTGGGATACACGACGAGCTGCGTAAGCAAGTCTTGCCGGGAGTTGCATCTGGGCATTCCCACGAGAGATACCTATGGCGGGTAAAGGTGTATGAGGAGGTTCTGGGGTAGAAAGCCTGCGTGGTTGAAACCCCGTGAATGGAGGTGCCGTGGAGGCACGGGGAGAGTATCCCCTAAGAGAAGATGCCTGCTTGGTCAACCTAGGATCTACTGGTACTCAGGCTCATAGGAATCCTTTACTGCTCACTCGCTTCTGATGGGCAGGAGACGGCTAGACTACTTGGTAGGGCGGTGCCACTACTGCTAGGTTGTGAGGTGATTAGGGTGGGCGGTGAAGGATGTGGGATTCCCGAACCGTCCTAGATACGCAGTACCACTGATTGGGCCCGGTACTGCGTCTCCCAGTCTCAGCGTTTCAGCGTAAGGGCCAAAGTTACCCAGGGCTGAGTGGTAGGGTGGCATCGACCTAGGCAAGCAAGCACCCGGAATTCTGCCTAGATGATTGTACAGCATCAATGATGGCTAATCTTGTGAGTAGTAAAACCTCTGCAGAGTGTTACGGTTGATCGATCGATACATATGCCGACTCGTCGGCTATGGACCTTTCCTGTGGTCTTCTACTGGTGTTGTGAGTGTATTCTTTTCTCCCCCTGGATGATGATTGTCCGACAGTGTGCCGTTGTGGCAGTGTGCCGTTGAGACAAGACCCGAGAGGGAGTTGGGCCTGTCGACCGAGCGCGAGGTGTGTGTGTGAGGTGGTGTATGGGTGGGATGATGGATTTGGGATGGATCGATGGATGGTGTTGAGATGGGTTAAAACTTGACAAACTATTATAATATTTGTTACTGGATACTACTTGCATGTGCCTAGGATGAAAACCACAGCCAAATATTAGGATCGCCAGATCCTTTGTTTTCTCTTTTCCACTAAAGCTCATCGGTGCTGACCATGGCCTGCACATATCTGGCGGTGTGCAGATTACCTGACTAACAGAGATAGTGATACGAAGGATCAGATGGTCTCGTGCCTACGCTCAGTTTTGAGTATGATTTCTGAAAATTTGTCTTAAGTCAAAAACTATTGTGGGTTGCCCATGCCGATAATCTAAGTTATGCTCTTGCAAGATTAAAATTGGTATAAGTAGAACTTTTACCTGACATAAGGAATGAGTGAGAACCAACTAGAGATTTTGATTTATAAAATTTAAATTCTTGCTTATGGTTCCTTTATGGAATTAAATACCTACTATCAAGCCATACATCCACAAACAACTAAAACCACCAAAAGAAAGAGCTCTTGTCTGTTTTGAGCCTGCTTAGACCTTATTTGATCTAGGTAGTGAAACTAGTCATATTTTTTGATCAAGATCACGTACATAATCCGCCTATATATTACTTCTACACTAGAAGTATACATCTATGCTCCACACACCAATGGAGATAACCAACCACAATCAACTTTTGTCCTTTTGATAGATGGGGAGTACAGGTTACTGACAAAAAAGAGCAAGTGCTTAAGGAAAACAAAAGAGGACAAATGTCCCATGGGCAGGTGCCCAAATATCTATGCTTCAAAAAAAACTATGTATTCAGTAACCATGCTCTCCCCTATCTAAGGCAAAGGAATAAGTCTCAAGGAGCCCACCAAATAATTTACACTTGCACTTCTTGATCATTTTATATGACTTGTTGCTCCCTGTGATCTAAGAGTCTAATCTTGCAATATATTCAGTTCAAGTATACTTTTGCTCCAATCCTATAAACCCCACATAAGCTTAGGATAGACAAGAAAAGCTCTCTTGAGCTCTTGTGAGGTCAATCACACTAAGGAGTGGTTGAGAGTACCATTAAAGGAACCAAAGCAAGATTTTATTTTTCAAAAGAATAAAAACTTTCTAGTAAATGGTTTAACTCTAACAAAGTAAGGGATGAAGTATCTATTTATCTATACTATCTTATTTTTACATAACCCAAGGTGAAAAAGCTAAAAGCCCCATATAGTTAAGACATAAGATGAATTTCTAAATCATGCTCAATACTAGAATAGTGTTAGTTTGTATACATGATCTTTGTGAATTGTTACATTCAAGAAATTCTTGATACAACATTGCCATGTTAAAACCACATCTTTGCTTGAGGACAAGCAAAAGGTTAGCTTAGGGGAGTTTGTTGACGGTCGCTAACACCCTATTTTACCATCAACATTTCACCCATAATCAAGGTAAAACCACATGAAATGCAAAGAACTCACCTTGAAACTTACCTAGTTCCACATGTCCTTGGAGAAATCTTGTGTGTGGAGGAAAAATGGAGAAAACAGGAAAAAACGAAGCATACCAAGACACCTCAGCACCTCAGCTGCCTCATGGGAGCCAGAGGGGGGCGCCCGCCCTATGAGTGGCGCCCAATTGGCATGCCACTTCACGGATCCGTGTGTCATCCACCCAAATGGCCTGTGGCATGTTGAAACAGCATCAACGGCTCAGATACAAGGCACGAGGATCTGGTGGCCCTATCAACAGGGCGCCCGCCCAGTCCAAAGTGAGTGCCACGTCCACAATCCGAGGGAAGGTGTCCAAGAGTCATCCAAACCATCAAATGAAGTCAGTTTTCATCCAACGGTGATCAAGTGATGTGCCATAGATTGACGGACCCACATGTCATCCACCCGGGGTTGCAAACCGCCAATCCTGAGCTCCAAACGACCTTGCAACTACCCTTGAGGGTGAAGGAGGACCGTAGGATGCAAGACGGTGGATCCAATGGGGCGCCTGCCCCCTAGGAGGGCGCTCGCCCTGCCTCTTCACGCCACAGACCTCCAGGACCCCTACAAGTACCCCTGGAGCACTCCTACACTATAAATAGGACTTGAATCCTCACTTGTAAGTAGAAACCACTAGAAACACCATTAGAAATCACTAGAGATTCAGCTCATAGTCAGTAGTAGCTCCTCTCTCTCTAGCGAAGCTCTGCTCGTAGGAATAGTGCTAGCTAGAGAAGAGTAGAGTAGTGAGAGAAGTCGGGAGAAGGAGGAAGTCTGTGGAGGAGCCAGGCTTGTTGGCGACCTCTTCCGCGGTGTTCTTCACTCTTATCGGTAATAAAGATCCCCTTCTTCATTTATTTATTGTTATACTTTAAGTAGCTGTATACTTGCTCATTGCTTGGTTAGAGTGCTGTTGACGGTAGTTATTGCTCATTTTTACCCATCAACTAAACATGAATCAACGGCATAAAACAATACACAACCTAGTTATAGGGTTTGATTCTAACAAATTCCACGAGTTTTGGTGTTCTCACTTGTTTTACAGGGTATGAAGGGATATTCAATTTTTCACCAATTAAAATTATCTCAAATGAGGAATTGGAGTTCACCATTGCATATAGCTCGTCGAGATGATCTAAACAGACCTATGGTTTGCTATTTTTGGAGTCCAGAATAAAGAGATATGGATTTTACAAACACTGGAAGATTCTAGGACCTGAGCTGCGGGATTAATTAAAGGCTGCGGGATTAATTGGGCCTAAATCAGAATTTGGCCCCTTAAGGCCTATGTGCACTTGGTGGAAAGGTTTAGTACCACATCTCTTGCCCAAGGTGGAGGGGAGGCCAGGCGCCCCCATATAAGGAACCCAGGACCCTCCGAGTCAAGGGCACCATTATGGAGTTGTAGAGGCGTCCCTCAAATGGATAACCTCTCAATTCTAGAGAATTAGGGCTAGACTTTCCAATGTAGTAGATTAGTTCTAATTGAGAGTTAGGGAGAGCAGAGCTGCGCTTCGGTTCTGGAGAAGTCTTCAGGGGTCTGGTATATCTTTGTATTTCATCTTTGTAAGACTTATGCTTTAATATATTTATCTTCTCTATTTACTTATATGCTTTGTTATGTGATTGGTTAGTATAGTTGTTATACTTTGGCATGGGATCTTCACTTGTATTGAGTGCTCTAGTTATAGCGCATGATTAGAGTAGTATTCATTGGTGTAGACGTGGTGTCTAGGCTAGTGTTTACCTGAGTTTGCGCCCAATTCTTACGGTTAGTTGTGGTAGCCCCAGAGGTGACAGCTCTGTCAGTCTTCGTATTCCACCACGTCGGAGTTGGTGTTTCGTAGAGCTTTTTGGCAGCCTTCTCCCGATTACCCCTTCCCAGTCTATTCAAGAATCGAAAAGGTATTGTTGCTCCGAAGTGTTATTGTGTGATTGCTTTATTTACCATGAATCAGTTATTATAGAACCCCAGTAATAGAGAAGTATTTAGAAACCTTGAACTCTCCCGTTGTCCTTTCACTTTAGCTATCTTCTCTTTTATCATAGAATTCTCCTGTGTGTCTATGTCATTTAAGCATAACTCCTATCATTTATCACTTACCCCTACTATAGTCTAGTTGGTGTACTAATTTAGTAGATGCATGATGGTAACTATCAGATTCTTCAACCATTGCTTCCCTGTGGTAAAATATAAATAACGATACTCTGGAATACTGCCGGGTAAAAGCTACAATGGTATTCTGTGTGCTTGCGGAATCTTTCATATTCTATTTGCACTTAATTAATACCAACAAGCGTTTTGGCACAGTTGCCGGCGAAGCAATTGGCATAAGAGTTTTATAGTGATCTTGATGTCTGCTAATTTAGTGTACTACTAGATTTAGTAGGATTACCCCTGTTCTGTTGAGTTGTGGAATAAGACAGGACAGCAGAAGCCGTTTTGACCTTCTGGCAAGTTTCCACAAGACAAGAAGATACATTGAAGAGCCTAGGGTGCCTGAACATTCAAGATTCATCAGTAATGGAACCCTGCCATCTCACAAGTTTGCACACATATATATATATTTCTTTCTAACCCTGTGTAGATTGGAGAAGGAGGTCGTCGTCACAATAATTCAAATCACATCTCAAGTGACGAACATAGAGGCTGTGCTACACACAAGTCATGGTAAGTATGATCAAGAAGGTGAGAAAGTTATCTTTTAATTCTTGCATCTCATTGCATATTTATTTTAATCCATGCATCTACACCATTTAGTTTATATTCCCTCATATCAAATCCATAGCATGTTTAGTTCTTGCATAAATCCATACCATTTGCATATTCAAAAGAAAAAAAAATATATATATATATACCTCATTATGATCATATTATTTTATCTCTATTTGAATAAATCTTTGTAATGCTTTCATTCTACCTTTACTTAGTATAGTTTATGGTTGGAATAATTTCATACATCTCTTAAATGAAGCATGGTGCCTAGTTTAGGAGTGTTTGATCTTACTTTCAAAGGTTTTTAATCTAAGTTTATTAACTAAAAGTGTAATAATTAGAAAGTCTCCCAAGAACGACTTTGTGTCCTAAAATAACCACTCTTGAAAAAATAACGTGAGCTTGTACCTTTTGATGTAATACCCTTGAAAATTGAGCATAGAATTATAATTGTAGAAATATTCCCTCGGGTATTTTTGTCACTAATCATTCCAGACTTGAAGTTGAAGGATGACATCATTAGGTATGTCCAATCAATCATCATGCAACATTAATCCATCCAAACTTAACTTTGCCTTGCAAAATTCAAGATTGGGGGAATGAGCTTATTTAGAAAATCTTATGTTGCTAATATTGGTTATCTCTACCTTGTCAATCCATGTTCAAATTGTTAATCAATGATCATGCTCTTTCATCTCTGTTTGCATAACTCTCTATAAACTTTTATGTTACCTCTGTTCGCTATAGTATACTTAAGGTTTGGAGAAATTTCATACACCTTTTAAATTAGGCATGGTGCATAGTTTAAAATGTTTTCTGAAGTCATAATTAGACAAGGTGTTTAGTTTGATTTCTGAACCAAGAAGTGGGATGATTTTACTTTCAAAGGCTTTTTGAATTAAGCGTGGTGCTTAGGTTAAAATGCCTTCCTAAGTCAAATTGGACGTGGTGTCTAAGTTGATTTTTGAGCCGCTCGTATGCTGTAGTAGACATTGGATATTTTGTTGGATTAACCCTTGCAGAAAACTTCTAATTTAATTTGGGTAAGTCACGAGATAAATTCAAATAAGAGATGAGACAGTGCACATGCTGAACTTCAATAACTTTGCAGAGGAAGACATAGCTCATTATTATGGATAGAAGAACTGTGAGTATTAATGATTCATTCACTTTATCTTCTGCTGCAAGTTACTTGGACTCAAGTCATGCCGGTATAGAACATGATCTATGCTAACATAATATCAATCATATCTTCTTAGTAGTATAGATGGAACTGTGAGTATTATCCACTAATCGGTTGCAGGCATAATAATGAATGGAGTGACAAGGTGTCATAAAATCAAAGAAGCAAAAGATGGCAAAGAGGATAAGCAACAAAGGAGACAAGATGCTCATGAACAACTCAAGCTGCAAGAGAAGGAAAGGACCACCAGTCATCTACCCTTCATTACTTAGTGCCATCACGCTCTAATAATGAAAGTAATATCTTAAAGTAAGTGGTCACTATTTTCCTCTTGATCTTGGAATGCAGATAAATAAAGACACAAATATGTTAGAGTTACAGCTTTAATTGATTAACTTAATTAACTCAACATGCTTTGTCCTTTAAGATTGTTCATGGCATAATTGTTTTGATCTCAGTCCTAACCAAATGTGCTAAAACATTGTATTCTATCTTTAGAAGATGATAGTCATACTCATGTGAAAATTTATATATTATATAGAGATAGATAACCCTTCCATTGGTTAAGCAACTTAAATCTTTTCTGCCATATGAACTTAAATGCAACATTAAATGCTTAATCGTCTGATCTTACCACTCATGTCATGACTAAAACAAATTATGCATCATCAACTTTGTCTTGTTCATGTGTCTAAGGATAGAGAAAATAAAGAGATAGATTTGGTTCTGTTGGTGTTTTTCCACCAGCAGAACCCATGCACTTGATCTCTACCTTAGTTGTGCAAATTGGACAACACTTTGAGCAACATTTGTTAATTTCAAAAATTCTACAAGTGAAAGTTCTGTGAGCATGCACACTGAGCAAGATGCTGCCACTTTCCACTATTAATGCTCTACTTCAACCTGCTGGCCAAGCAAAGAACAAAAGTGACATCACCATCACCAGAGGTGCAACCATCAAGACCTCCATCTCTAAGACGGAGAGATACACAAGAGTGGAAGCAAAAGTCCTGTCGGTAGACTTTAAATTCCGCACCCTTACCATAAGGTAACATGGTAGTTATCTAACTAATTAGTATTCATAATTTACATTAGTAATTTTACTTTAGCATATTCATCTTTATGCATATAAAAAAAAGAAAAAACTTTATTGCCTTATTTACTCATAAAGCATTAAAACCCCATATGAATAAACTTATAGAATATTCACTATGGTAGCATAAAAAAATAAAAATAAAATTAAAAAAATGATAATAGCATCTGTATTTACTTTCTTGAATTATGAAAATCCTAAGCCCCATGAGAATAAATATTCTCCGTGGTGGCATAAAATATATAGAATGCATACATATCTGATTGCTGCATAAGAAAATTAAAAAAATCATTAAAAAAGAATCCTGCTAGAACCTATCAATTTAAAATCAACTCATAAGAATAATCAATTACTTATTGGTTGACTGCTAACCCCTTATCCCATCCGAGCCTCGAGTTTTGGTTATCTTGTTGGAGTATAATTATGCAGGACAACATTATTACGAAGGAGTGAGTCTATCAGTGGCGCCCACCAGACTGCTACTGGCAAGCTCACTTTAAAGATCATCAACACCAAGTATTACAAACATCTAGCTTGGAGGAGGAGCATCACCTAGTTATCAGGTAATTATACCTAGGCGATTATCGAGTCTATTTTATATAGTCATAAAATACCAAAAATATGTGAGCACATGAAGGTTCACAACAGTATCATAGGAAAATTTGAAAATATGTGGCCCATGAAGGTCCATATCTACAGTCTTTTGTGAGTCCATTAGTTAAAAGAAATAAAAAGATGAATAACCAATCAAAACCAAATAAAAACTTAGCTATATATTAGAGTGGTCTTAGAATGTGTCTATAGTCAATCTAGGCTAGAGTCTAATAAAAAAATTGGAGAACATTAAAATTTTATCTTGGAGATAATGAATAGTTGCTCTGCCGTAATTCCTTTCAAGTGCCTAGTTTTCAACCTTAAATTCTCCCGAGTTTTGGGTATTACTACTTTGATTTGAGAATTTACTCTGAACCCTAAACTTGTGGAGGCATATGCTTGAGTTAAGTCTAGGTGATTGATTGATATGATGCATGAAGGTCTGAGCTGCTATTTATCTTATTCCTAGCAATACTAAGTTCTGGAGATTTATTTTGAAAACTTAAAATCTTACATGATGAACTCTTGTATGACAAAGTATGAATTCCTACCAAAGCCATATATGATACATTTAGAGATAGGAAAACCTTTGCACATTTATGCTACTTGCTTTGCATTGAGTTCAGTCAACCTTTGTTGTATACCTTATGAGAGCCTTGTCATGCTTTTAAAATCAAGATCACTTACACACTCCACCCACATATACATTACTCCTACTCTGGGAGTAAGCGCAATCATTTTCCACTTCCATCCAGATCCACCTTAAAAATGTTTTTCTCCCACACTGGGAGTAAACACCTAAAAATATACAATATAGGACAGCCCCTCTTTAATTGCTATAAGTTCTTATCATTATCTCTCCAATTATTTATATTCAAAGGATGCATGTAGCTATGCAAAAGTATTGAAAAAAGAGAGTAAAAGATGGACAAGTGTCCCAGCAATTAAGAATCCTCTAAGATTCCACCACGTTCGGTTTAGTTTTATCAGCGTAGGACTTTTGGGACGTATGGTGCCTAATCAGTCGAACCCCGACGAGTTCAGAACTTTGCGTGTCTCGGGTAGCAGTCTCTTTGGTATAACAACCATTTGATCTTTTACTGAGATAGAGTTCTTCCCTAAAACTCTAGAACTACCTAGTGTGTTTCCACCTTAGTTATACTTCATTGATTTATTCTTACTAAGGTTATTACCCCATTTATCCATATCTAGATCCTTGACTATCAGATCCTTGGAATCACAAACCCCGCCTTCTTTTGGGAAAATATAAATCGACACCTGGTACTCTCAGGTAAAGTGCTACACGATAGTTCTGTGCGCTTGCAGAATTCCATCACCTATCCTACAGAGCTACCCATAGTATTTTTGGCGCAGTTGCTAGAAATAACTTTATTCCTAGTAGCAACGTTACAAGTGTCAACAATCACATACTTTTAGCATAGGGATTGACAACCCCAGTGATTGCGTTGAGAAGTATTGTTACCACTGCTAGAGGATAGATTTAGCTACACTCTTTTGATAGCGTTAGTAACTGCCAACACTTGCCTACATACGGGGGGTGGACTACAGAGGACTCAACGCAGCTGTCACCTACATGATCTACCACATGACCCGGCACATCAAGGTGCACTCGCAGATGAACAGAATACCTAGACACCACGTCTACATATCGTTCCTCATTTACCCATCGATCGTATGGATAAACGCTATACGAGCAATTACATGAATTCAATAAGATCAAACCAAATATACTAGACATATAATCAAAGTAGACAAAGACCATTGTAATCAAGAACATATAAACTATTAAGAACAATGTTTCCCTAATCATAATGAAGGATACAATAATAGAGAAAGAATTAGAACTATACCGAACTCCGCGCTCCAGACAGACGTCAGGGCTCCAGATTCTGCTGAAGAACTAGAACTCCTCTATTTCTAATCTAACTAGGTTAGAACTATGAATTAGAAGGCATTTTATGAACTAGGAGACTCTTGATAGCTTGACCGAAGACTTGATGCCTTGGATGAATGATGGGATTCCTCCAGGGGGGTTTGCCCCTTTATTTATAACCCGGTGGAATGCACGTGCGCCGTAGGATCAAACTGACATAACCAAGGGCCGAGATGACTCCTCAAAGGCGGTGGAAAAAGACTCTAGAAGGCGGGGCCAAACCCTAGCCAGGGGGGCGCCGGTGAAAGGTCCTAGTATGGCTAGAGGGGGTGAATAGCCTAAATAAAAATTCTTTGCCTTGTGAGGAAGCCAATCACCGGGACAATCAATAAGTCACTCACTCGAAGGTGAGGAAATCAATAGAGACACCAAGATTTATCCCCGAGGTTCACGTGCTTGCCGGCACGCTACGTTCTCGTTGTGTCGACTTCAACCAGTGGTTCGGTGGCTAATCGGTATCACACACCGAGCCTACACTAGGCGCCACAAGAACCTACCACGGAGGAAGTAACTCAAAGACACGAGCAATCCACTAGAGTTACCTTTGAGCACTCCGCTCGGGGAAGGCACATGAACCCCTCACAATCACCGGGTGTGAGCAAGCACAATCACCAAGCTCCTTCACACCTTCTTCTCCTCCAAGCCGTCTAGGGACACGGCAATGTCCCAAGAGAATAAGAACTAATCCAAGACTTGCTCTCAAGTGCTCTAGAATGCAAATCACAAGCAATGATGCACTTGAGGTTCACTCAATCTCACAAGAATGATCAAGATGATGAACTAGTGAGAGAGTGGGAGGCTAGAATGCAACAAAGTGTATGACAATGATCCAAGTGTGCAAGAGAGTCACCAAGTGACCAGGGAGGGAGTATAAATACCCCCAAGCCAACTCCTACCCGTTACACTCACTGAAACAGCCATTAACAGGTTTTTCATACCGTCGGACCAACCGTCGGACTAAAACAATGCGTCCGACGCTCGGATGTGCGCCACGTGTCAACAGGTTTAAACGACGTTCGTCCGATCTCAACGGTCAACTGGTTTCGCGCGTTTGACTACCGTCGGACGCTCAGGCACCGGACTAATCTCCAGAGTCCGACGCCACACAGCCAGTTTCTCAGCACCGTCGAACTCTGCACGAAGAAGGCGTCGGACTAAAGATTTCACCCGTCCGACGCTTCCAGAGAGGTTCAGAATCGCTAAAACTCCGTCCGACGCTCGGCGTCGGACTAAGCCTCAGCGTCCGACGCTCTCAGATTACGCCACGCGTCACATCTCGCTGCTCAGCACCATCGGACTGGACATCTCAATGATCCGACGCTCGTAAAACGAGCGTCCGACGCTCGATATTTGCCGGAGCTAGGGTTAGGCGTCGGACTTTGGACAATAATCCGACGCTGCCCCTGCTAACAGTCCGACGCTCATTTCTCAGCGTTTTTCAAGTCTATTTCTCACCCCTTGCTTCTATGTTCTAACACTCAAGGTCTTCTACACTTGTGCATAGTGTGTTAGCATTTTGCAAATATTTTTCAAGGGTTTTCAAAGGGATTCTCTAGGTTGGTTAGTTCAATGCACATGAAATGCAACCTAGAGCACTTGAAAGTAATCCAATAGCTTAGTTCTCCCCTTTATAGTCGGCTATCTATCCTAAATGTGACCACTCCAACTTGGAGTCTTGATCACTAAAAGAAAAGCCCTATTTGAATATACCTTAGCCTCTAGCTTTCCTTCTTTAAGTCATTTTCTTTTTCCTTGATCATTTCATCTTGATCTTCACTTGAGCTCATGTCATCTTCCCCCTTATTACTAATCTTCTATTTGCTACACATACTTAGCACTTAGATTAGTAACTCGGTTTCATCAATTACCGAAACCAAACCAGGGTCTTTCAGCCGGCCGGCCCCACCCTAGCGCCGATCGGCCCCACCTGGAAAGGTTCGGGGCCCCGGTGCTTCGGTTGTCTTCTAGATCCTTCCCACGTCCTGATAAGATCGTTGCCTTCACAGATAAGTTTCGTGATGTTTAAACACTTTAATCCCTCTTTTACACTTTTCTAGAATAACCCCTGAAAAATACAAAGTATGCAAAACTTGTGGAAATTGTCAATTAAAACCCTAGACTAGTCTATATTCATATATCCTTTGGTGTCTAAAGTTCTAATAAAATTTGACGTTATCCACCGTCAACAACACCCCTAACCTTACCTTTTTGCCAGTCCCTGACAAACAAACTAAGCCTAATTACTAATTTATTTAGATCAGGAGTTGCTGCAATGCTTTCATATTTTTCAAGTACACATGCTTTCAAACAGAGATTTCCCTCCGAATTAGACAATAACTGCTCTAACCTTCAGACTTACCCATTTTCCTTTAACTATGGAGCTTTACAGTTCTTCATAAGTCTTGAGCAATTGAAAGATAGAACAATCAGTCAAGCACTATGTAGCAAATTCTTCACAGTACCAACATTCCGGGTTTTTTAATAAGGTTTCGAAATAAAACTCAGAGCTTAATTGTATGACACCTTCGAGTCCCTCAATATATGTGAGATATTTATATATCTTACTTAGGGCATTTAATGATGTTATGCCTTTCTACAACTAAGGATATAGTGGAGCTTATAGGAGTGGCAATAACAAGGATGAGCATACTTGCAATTCATCTGTTGTAAAGTCAAACAATGGATCCACAGAGAATCAAGGCATACAATCAAACCAAGATGTGCATGTGTATGAAATATGGTGGATAGGTGTATATGTGATATTTAGTGGCTAATCCTAATTCTACTTATGCTCTTTTGAAAATAAATCTCTCTTTAGGACTCGCAGGAAAACATAGGCTATCTTTATTCTCTTTTTCTTGTTTTCTTTTTCTCTCTTCTTTTTTTTCATTAGGGAGGCGGGCATCTAGTACCCATTGTTTTAATTGCTGGGACACTTATCCATCTTTTACTTTCTTTTCTTTTCATACTTTTGCATAACCACACATATCATTTAAATATAAATAATTGGAGAGATCATAATAAGAACTTAGAACAATTAAACAGAGGCTGTCCTATAGGGTATATTTTTGGTGTTTTACTCCCAGTGTAGGAGAAAACATTTTCATGATGAACATAGATGAAAGTAGAAATGGTTGCGATTACTCCCAGAGTAGGAATAATGCATATGTGGCTGGAGTGTGTAAGTGATCTTGGTTTTAAAAGCATGACAAGTCTCTCATGAGGTATACAACAAAGGTTGACTAAACTCAATGCAAATCAAGTAGCATAAATGTGCAAAGGTTTCCTATCCAAATGTATCATATATGGCTTTGGTAGGAATTCATACTTTGTCATACAAGAGCTCATCATGTAGATTTTAAGTTTTCAAAATAAATCTCCAGAACTTAGTAATGCTAGGAATAAGATAAATAGCAGCTCAACCTTCATGAATCATATAAATCAATCACCTAAACTTAACTCAAACATATGCCTCCACAAGTTTCAGGTTCAGAGTAAATTCTCAAATTAAAATAGTAATATCTAAAACTCAGGAGAATTTAAGTTTGATAACTAGGTGCTTGAAAGGTATGACAACAGAGCAACTATTCATCATCTCCAAGATAAAATTTTAGTATTCATTAATTTAATTAATTCTAGCTTAAACTGACTCCGAACATATTCTAATATATAGCTAAATATTTATTTGGTTTTAATTATTTTTTATTAGACTCAAAAAGGACTCTATAATTTGTGGACCTTCATATGCTCACATATTTTTTGGTATTTTTAGAATTTTTCTATGATACTATGGTGAACCTTCATGTGCTCACATATTTTTGGTATTTTATGACTATATAAAACAGACTCAATCGCCTAGGTATAATTACCTGATAACTAGCGGATGCTCCTCCTCTAAGTTAGACGGTTGCAATACTTGGTGTTGAATGATCTTTAGAGTGAACCAGCCAGTAGTAGTCCTGGTGGGTGCCACTGACAGATTCTCTCCTTAGTCATAATATTGCTCCTGCATAATTATACTCCAATAAAAAAAACCAAAACTCGAGGCTTTAATTTAACAAGGGGTTAGCGGTCAGCCAATGAGCAATTGATTATTCTCTGGGTTGATTTTAATTGACAGATTCTAGCAGGATTCTAATAGGATTCTCTTTTTGGGTTTTCTAATTTTCTCATGCAACAATCAAATATGTATATATGCTATATAAATTTTTTTTATGCCACCATGGAGAATATTTATTCTCATGAGGCTTAGGATTTTTATAATGCAACAAAGTAAATACAAATGATACTACCATTTATCTATATATATATATATATATATATATATATATATTATGTTTATTTATTTTTATTTTTATGCCACCACAGTAAATATTCCTACAGGGTTTACCATAAGTGTATTCACATGGAGCTTTAGTTTTTATGATGTAGTAAATAGAGCAGTAAATATTTTTGTTGTTTTATATTTAATGTGCAAAAGTGATTGTACTAATAAACGCGTTAGCAAAATTACTAATAAATATTTAATTAGATAACTACCATTCTAACCTTATGGCTAGTGTACGGAATTTAAATTCTACCGACAGGACTTAGATAGAGGAGAGTACTTACTCAGCAGGTTTATTGTCTGAGGTTATCTCAATCAATTCTCCATTTTGCGGTGGTGTAGTAGATGCTTCTTCTTTCTCCTTCTATCTCATTTCTGTCTCTTCTGCTTCTCTCTTTTCTAGATCTAGCTCTTCCTTGTTACACTCCCTCAGGTGTGTTTCTCTTGACTCTTCATCTTTCTTCATCCATTCCTCTAACTGTACATGGATCTCTTCCTTCTCTGCCTTAGCAATCTGATCTATCCTTTTAGCTTTCACTTCCCACTCATATTAGTCCAAAATTATGTATCTTTGTAGCAATGTTTTGTGCAATATATGTTTAAACACGTAAAGAGTAAAGACATATCTCCAACAAATATACTGAACCAGTCTGATAGATTTACTTACCCAACTAACAGCAAGACGAATGCCACAACCCAGAAAATATACTGGTATGCTTTGTACTTGGGAGGTTGGTTAGTTTGTGGCAACTCATCGCGTTCCATCCAGCTAAATTGAGGCCTTGCCAGCAGAACAAAACCCAAGAGGAAACCCGTGGCGAATCCACCAATGTGAGCAAAGTTGTCAGCGTGAGGTAGTATCCCAATAGCCAAGTTGAGTGCAATAATAAAAATTAGTGTTATTATAGCTACTGCCTGCAAGAGCAAATTAAGTATATGAGCTAAACGATTATCATGCAGCTGGATAAAATAAAATGAATATTTTTCTATTGCTTGCACTGGCCTTGTTGGAGTATATAGTCCAGTTCATGAGTAGCTCAGAAAGCATGGATCCAAGCAAGCCAAATAAAGCTCCAGAAGCACCAACAGAGATGTAGTTGTTCCGTAGGAAGAGTGCAGTCAACACGCTGCGAACTTGCAGGCAGGAAAAACAGTGTCAGTGAAATGACCATGAAGGACGAGTGATTGGAACATTTAACTGAAAATGAATGGTAGGATCGATATTGGTGTACCAAATCCAATCCAAATTGCTGCTCAAGGCGGATTCCAATAAACAGCAAACTTAGCATGTTCACAACCAAATGGATTAGGCCAGCATGGAGCCAGATGCAGCTAATAAGGCGCCACCCTTGGTTTTGATGAACAATTTTATTCCAGTCAAGAGCTCCCATTTTCTCCAAGCTGGCAAATAAAAAAACAGTGTTAATACAATCATCCCATAGATCTTGCACTATCTTACATGGGCAGTGTAATGCTGCTGAAATTCAGAAGAACAAAACACAAAAGCCTCATGGCAAATTTGCAGCAATCCTAGTAAGTTACAGTAACAAATAAACATACATGCAAGTAGGGTAAGACAGGTAACTCCAGGGAGTGTTATTATCTTAGCACATGTTCTGCGAAGGTCAAAAGTTAAACAAAGGCGCTTACACAAGTCAAAGTAGTCCCATGATTCCATCTGCAGCAGAACATGAAAGATAATAGTACTATACTACAGGATACTACGCCTGCTACATAGCCTCCGACAGAAGTGTCAAAACTTAAAAAGCATCCATCATCAACATCATTAATTCATTGCCTAACAGCCTCTGTGACTTTGGTACCAAAGGACTGCAAATAAATAGATAGCATCTAGGCTATTTTTCGTAGTGTTCAAATAGACGTACACTATCTATTGGATAAAGATGAACTGCAGAAGAACTAATTTTTATCAAGTTTTGATACAAGTATTCACCTGAACCATCAATCTTGTTTTCATGACAGCAATGGGAGTTGTTATATCTCCAGTGATGGTGCCTAGTAAAAAGTCAAAGCCCAAGGTAGATGGAAGTGATTTGTCAGGAGGAAATAAGACAACCCAAGAGTGGACGGTGAGATAGCGAGGAATCAAGGTGATAGTTCTAAAAGATTAGGGTGACAATTGCGCCTGCTGATTGAGAGACATGTAAACATCAAGGGCGGGCATGACTTTGACAACAACAATTTCATATTTCAAATCATATTCTTTCAGAGACCCTATGACAACATTTCGTTGATGCCTTACTTCAGTCTATATTAATAAAAGCAAAACATCATAGAATGGTCATGGCATGGTTATGTAAAGTAAATAATAGAAATTAGTAAATGATTATCAGCTGAGAATCTTATAAGATCATCAGCACCCCTCTTACTTGGCAGCATCTTTCGAAAACTGAAGCAGAATTAAATGCAGAATGTGTACAGCAAACGTTGTTGGGTCACAGGGTCAGTGATTCAACTTTTATTTATGCCATACTACTTTCATAAGGCAAACCAAAAGAAATGCACCGTCAATTTGGCCGCTGCACCCGGAGATGGATCGAGTGAGGCATACGAAGCCACCCCACCCGCACTCGGCCAGGCCATCCCCAAACCCAAATCCTAACCTTATCTGCAGAGGGACCGGCGCTCCGGCAGGGTCTGGTGGCGGCGCAACCAAGGGGTGGTGCACGGCCGGTGGGGGGCACGAGCACTGAATAGTACATACAGATATCAGTGCTTGGGAATTAATAAATTTATCCTGCAAGAATGTAACATACAGATAACATGTGCTACCCTCGGAAGTGAAGACAACAGAGTATGAGAAGCCTATAAAAAAGCCGAGTATGAGAAAATTCTCCATTCCCCGTCCCCCTTTGGGTACAGAGCTCCGTTTGTGAAAGATAGATTGTTCTGCATATCCATACTACCATCCATATTCTATCAGAAATCAATGCAAAATGTTTAGCTTGGAGAAAAGGGCATAGTACCAATCACCCAGTACATGTATGTATATGGTGAGGGGAAAAAACATGATGAGCAATGACGACCTAAACAGTTCCCCGCATTGGCACTGTCCACCAAATCAAATTGTGCTGTCCAATTCCAATGCAGCAGCAGCATGCAGGCGAGATCGATGATAGCAGTAGCAGCAGCAGGCAGGATCCAATTCCAATTCCAATGCAGCAGCAGCAGCAGTTCGCCAATGCAACAGCACATCCAGCGAACCCCCAATAATCCGAACCGAAGCGAAGGACGAGGAGACGAGATCGATGACAGCAGCAGCCAGCGTCGCGAGGAGTGTGGTGGAGTGGAGAATCAATTAACCAAAACGGGGGCGGGAGGGATGAAGCAGAAGCACCCACCATCGCCGGCGTCGGATCTAGCGTGGGTCCTGGGCCCGCATCGTAGTCGTCGCCGCCACCGCCGTCGTCCTCCTCACCGTCCTGTCCCTTGCGGCGCTTGTCCACCCCGAGCAGCATCGCGCGCAGCCGCTTGGGCGAGAACCCGCCACCCTGCTGGAGCAAAGCAAGCGACATACACACAGCTCAGAGACACGCGGGAGCTCCCGCATTACTCATCCAGAGCGAGCCGAAATGGCAGAGAGAGAATTTGTCTAGGGAAGAAAATGCATGTGGCAGCAGGAGGAGGGAGGGACCTGCACGAGGAGCGGCTTCTCAATGCGCTCGTAATCCATGGCGGCGCGGCGACGGTGGCGGCGGCGGGATCGCGGTATCGCGGGTGCGCCTCCTTTTACGAACGACACACGCGCGGCGGACAAACGATCCGGGCCGGGGAGGGGCGCTGCGGGATCGCAGTCGTGGGATCGCGGGATCGCGGAGGGCTGGGGGGCGCTGGATTGCGGAGGGCTTGGGAGGCGCGCCATGATTGCGGCCGCTGTTTCCCACATGCAAATGGGTCGGGGGAAGGGAGTTGGTGGTGAGTTTTAGACGAACCTCGATTTCTAGTCCTTAGATTTTCATTACATGTCCCCTTTAATTTTAATGGAGTCAATATTCTGGGTACACTTTTCTGAGTGCACAAAGATTACAGCCCTCAGCGAGGTACACTTTGTTAAGTGCACATACCTTTGTTTATGAATTCAATTATAGGAGAGATTCGTATAGACCTTTGAGGGAGTTCTATCACCTGTATGTGCACCCATCAGGTAACCCATGGATTAGGCTCCCTATGAACACAGCTAAGGATGAAAAAGGATCGGATACGAACGGATATCATTGATATTATATTTGTTTTCATATTTCTGGTCGGATTCGGATTCGAATACGGATAGTGTCAGTCATACCGGATATGATATGATTGGATGTCGACATCATAAATATATGATTTAAGTATTCGGATACGGATACGATATCAGATGTTAAGTATCCGTACTCGGATACGGATAGATCTGAACACCTCTAAAAGGATTCGGTCGAACGGACAGTCGGATAAATATTCGTACCATTTTCATCCCTATACACAGCCTAGAATGCACAAATATTTTTTTCTTATACCATAAAAAAATATTCTAAAAACTTTCTTCTAAAGAATATTGCATTTAGCTTTATGTTATAACAAAAAAAAATATTTCATTGGAAAGCTTCAAGTTGTTGGAAAACTGGAAACTTCACGGAGTTATATTTGTTGCTTATCCATTCTCATCATTTTTTCACTACTGGTATTTGAAATCCAAGAGGGCTCCCGTGTTCGTCGTCGTCGTTTCTCTACTAGACATATCAATTTTTTTACGATGTAACAACAACAGTTGTTATTCATATATATTGCTCAATAATATGTCAAGAATCATATGATTATTAATTAAAAAAAGTTGCTTTGCAAAACATAAATTTTATTTCATTGTATTATTTTCAATATATAGTATACACATCAATACGTTGACAATGTACAAAGACCCTTTTTTTAAGAAAATATAATCATGGTAGAGTAATATAGCATGTCACCATCCATCTATTTCTAAAGTTAATAAAGTTTGCATCTAGAATTTTAATCAACAATATCCTACCGACTCCCAAAAATATGCAGTGCGTCCACTGTCAGATAACGAAGAAGAGATAACCCAAATGGTAATGGACAGCAACCGTCATCGAACCCTCAGGGGGAGACAAAAGGACACGAGACTACAAGAGGAAGAGGGGAAAGAGCCGAACCAGAGAGGCGCTGTGACACAACAAAAACTGTTGTTATTCATATATGTTGCTCAATAATATGTCAAGAATCATATGATTATTAATTAAGAAAAAGTTGTTTTGCAAAATATAAATTTTATTTCATTGTATTATTTTCAATATATAGTATACACATCAGTACGTTGACACTGTACAAAGACTCTTTTTTAAGAAAATATAATCATGGTAGGGCTTTTTCAGATTAATATAGCCTGTCATCATCCATCTATTTCTAAATCGAACAAAGTTTATATCTAGAATTTCACTCAACAATATCCTACCGAGAAAACATGACTGCCAAAAATGTGGAACACGTCCACTATCAGATGACGAAGAAAAGATAAAACCAAATGGTAATGGACCGTCAGAAAACGAGCAGCCATAATCGAACTCGTAGAGAGAGACAAAAGGACAGGAGACTATGAGAGGAGGAAGGGAGAGGGCCGGACCGGAGGGGCGCTGAAAGCCACAGTTTGCTTAGGGTTTCTCTCCCCCCTCGCCGCGAGCCCGGGACAAACAAGTACTCCACCACACACACGCGCCCCCCACGAATTCACAAACCCACCGGAGTCCGGAGGCACAGAAAATTTCCCAGGAAGGAAAAATCCCGTCCGAAATCGAGCGCTCTAAATCCGTTCGTCCCCTAGGCGCTCCCCCGAACCCGTCCCGAATCCCGCAAATCCTCGCTGAAATTCCCCAATCCTCGTTGCCCTCGCCGCCGCCGCCGCCGCCGCCTCCGCCTCCCTGCGACCGGCCCCAGCCTCGTGTCGCAACCGCCGCCGCGGATTCCCACCCGAGGGTTTCGTCTCGCTCTCGCTCTCTCCGCGCTACAGCCGCCACAGATTGCCGCGACCGACGCGCCATCGAGGACCTCCTTCCGCCCGCCCGCGAGGCCCGGGGCTCCTCCCGCGGAAATTCACCCTCGTCCAGAGGCGGCGGCGCTCTCCTCCCCATCGGCCCCCAGCCCCGCGCGCGCTCTGCTGGTACTCGAGTGGCGTGGGGTCGAGATCCACCAGAGAGCGGGTCGATTCCTCTTCGTTTCTTCGTTGGGTGGTGACTGGTGAGTAACCCTAACTCCTAACTTGGATTGTTTAAAAGGTTCCCTTTGTTTTCATGTGGCTACGGTTCTAATACAATTTAATCCTTGCATGGCTCAATTAGGTTTTATCCTTAAGGCGCTGAATCAATCTATAAAGGTGCACGAGGAGTTTATATATCCCCAATCTTTCGGGGGTTCAACTGAACCCCCATGCCCCACGTTAAGTCCGCCCCTGGTGGTGGTGGACTGGATTGGTGGACGCTGCTGATTTTGTCGTGGGCATGGAGCGAAGTAAGCCGTCGCTGAAGCCGGAATGGCTGCTGCGGCCCACAGTACCTGCCACGGCCCATAAGCCGGCGACTTCGCCCCGCGCAGGTGAGCTTGCCACCTAAATGCCTACTGTCTGTTACTCTGTTTATTGCTATGGATAGCATACGTGTGCGATTCACTGCAGTTAACATTTATTTATGTTACGGCGAGAAGTTGCAACGGATATGTTTATAGTGACACTGGTGCCTAGATTTGTACATGCCAAGTGGTGGCTTTTTTTTTTGGTGCATGGTAGAAGCTAGTTCAGTTCTATGTTGTGAATTTGCTACCCCAAATTCCAAGCTACTTTCTTTAAAATCAGGCTTTCTGTTTATGCATTGTTTTATTCTGTCATTGGTATATCAGCGGTATTTGCATGGGAAGTGCTCTGTTTATTATGTAGCATGTAAATCAGGATGGTTCGTTGTGGTGCACGTTATATTGTAAGTTTTGCTAACTATGGTAACTATTCAGGGAAGCTATTAGGGAGTCATTGCTTTGGATGTCAGCCTTGCCTTCTATATTAAGAAACGTAGGTTTCTCAGTTTTTTTGTGCCGATGTAACTGCACTGACTATTATGAAGTTTGGGTTTATTTTGTAAGGAAAATTTTCTGTTTGGAGTAAATGGGGGTCTTCGTTATAAGTTTGAAGGTGTTTCCAAGCATTATTTTCTAGCTTGTCTGTTAGTCCTCTTTTGGTGATGCCTCTGTGGTCTGGGCAGCGTCTCTTCCTCGGTGCGAGGAAGGGTTAGGACCAGTTAACACACATGATTCTGTGGCTATGAGAACGCACTTGAGCTTGGTGTAAATCACATCAGTAGCCTGCAAGATAATCATCTTGTGGTTTATGTATTTGGGTTTCTGCCTATATTCTTCCCTGTCGTGTCCTCGTATCATGTAATGCCCCTTTGTATATGCAATTACATTTACTCAGTGAAATCAATGTTTCATAGGGAGCTAAGAGAAGTTTGTAGGTGGGGTAGGCATGCCTGCTGGGTTTGCTCATTTACATAAAAAATACAGTATGGACTAGCTTAGGATGGAGGTTCTAGACGGCTTTCAATCAACCTCTGGGTTTGCTCATTTGCATAAAAAATACAACTATGGACTAGCTTAGGATGGAGGATCTAGACAGCTTTCAATCAATCTTTAAATGCTGGGTGTATGGGTAGAAGTTTTGCAGTGCAAGATTAGAAGCTAGGGTGATTGGTGTAGAGCTGTAGAAACAGAGAAGATTAGGGATTTCTAAGTCTGATGCCTTGATTTTCCACCTGCAACACAAAGCAAATGGTGAGCATCTGGATTAAACATAAATTCATAACTAAGCCAGTTCACCACCACCTCATGCTTTACATAATTGATATGGTCAATTAGCAAAAGATATGTTGCTTTCTTGGCACCGCTGGCTTGGGCCTGGCTGCATGAAGTGAGGCTAAAGTTTGGAGTATGTTTGCTTGGAGATGTGCTTCAACTTAACAAAGAGTGATCGATTGTCCTGTTGCAAGGATGCAGAGGACTTGATTGTTTCTGGGTACAAGGTTCTGGGGCAGATGAGTGCACACCCTTTCAGTTATAACTAGAGTGTTATGTGAGATTTATCCTTGTGTGCCTGTACATTTATTTTGCTGCTTATTGGTGATCATAGTATAAGGATTATATCTTTATACTTTAGTACTGATTAAAAAGTAATTTTGCTTTTATGCTTATGGAATCTCTTGTCCTTATGCATAAGGAAAACTCTTTATGTAGTTTACGACATGTCGTGTTCTTTCCAAGTATTGTTTTCAATGCCACAGTGCTGTCTTACCATGTAAACTATTTAGTATTTTGTTAATACTCAGTTCAGTATTTACATCTATGTACATGAAAAATGTTCTTTATTTGTCAGTGACACTAATTAACATCTCTATACTTCTCTTTGGCATTATGCACTAAGAAGCTCTTTATTGGACGATTTTAGATGATCACGGCAGGGGTGCATCATCAAGAAACCGTTCATCAGGGCGAGATCGTGATCGGAGCTCCCAACAGTCCTCGTCTCGGAGAGGTTCAAGCTCTAGTGGTTCAAGGCGCAATGATCGAGATGGTACAGGCAAATCCAGAGGCTATGGTAATTTTGGAAAGCACAGCAAGGAAAGGATACAAGAGAAGGACCTGGATTTTCATGATCGGGAGAGTAGGTTGGTTCAGCCAGATGATTCTTTACGTAATGGCTTTGAGTCCTTTAGCTCATGCAGATCTGAAAAGGACAGGCTTAACCGTACTCGTTCAAAGGTGGCCATATCAAATCGGGCAGTAGTAAGTTTGGACAATGGTAATGTATCTAAAAAAGATAATGGTGTCATCTCCTTTGAGCGAGAATTCCCACACCTTGGTTCTGAGGACAAAAATGGAAAGCAAGACATAGGTCGAGTTCCGTCTCCTGGAATTAGCACGCCAATTCAGAACATTCCATTGGTAGTATCTGATGGTTGGAGTTCAGTGCTTGCAGAAGTACCTATCTTAGGGGATCCAAACATTAACTCGGTTTCCTCTTCCTCGTCACCCGTTGGTTCTAGTAAACAGATTGAAGTATCCAACTCTGGGAGTGCGTTAAGCATGGCTGAAACAGTGATGCAGTCGCCGTTAAAGATTTCTACCACACCTCAGGTAGTTAATCAGTACGAGATTTATGTTTAGTGTGAGGTTTTATGTTTCTCTGTTTACTTTTCATTTCTTTTTTCTTGTTTTGAATATTGTTTATGGCTTTTTGTGCCATATTGATTGTTCTTTTTGTTCAGCTATCGATTGATGCTCAGAAGATTGAAGAAAGAACTATGAGGCAGTGCATTTTAAGACCTCTTACGCCATCATCAAGCAAAATATCTGTGAGTACCCTTTTTACCTTTGTCCCAATGAATGTTTAATATCTGTGTGTGCATGCCACTTGATAGATATATTATAAACTCATTAGTCTATTTCCATCTTGTTTGGTCATTATTATTACCTTTTGAGGAAAGCACAAGCCATTCGAGTAGTACAGTTATGTGCAAAGAATTATTGGACTTTTAGCACTTCTGTTTTTATTTAGTGAATGAATTAACATTTGATATTTATGTGTTCAGCAGAATATCAAGTTATGCGGCTTACTATCATGTGATCATATTTTGTCTATGCTATTAGTTAACGATCATAGTCAGAATAATAGCGTTTGACCCCTGGCCTATTTTATTGCCTGATGTTCTATTTTTGAATTAAGATTTTCATTTTCCAATGTATTATTTAGTCTTGAGTTCACCCATGACTTGGTTGTTTGCAATTACCTTAGGAGCGCTCAGAGCTGTCTTCTTATCAGTGACTTCTGCAAATGAATTTACTGGAGAACTGATTGCTTGTTTGTTTAAACAGACATGTCTGGGATTGAATCTATGTAAATTTTCCTGTTTTCAAAGTATAAAATCCTGAATATTTTAGGACATCTGTTATTTAAATTTGCTAGATTTCATTTGCAAGGAACATGCTTCACCAATAACTTCTATCAAATAGATTTTTTTTTTTTTGTTTTTTTTTGTGTGTGTTCAGCTGTTGCATTAGGCCATCGAACTGTGTTGAGACTGCTTTGCCAATTTGACTCGGGCAATTAAACAAGGGCGGAAATATACTTAGCAACATGTGTGTTCCTGATTATTGATAAATCACAACTCCTTGATAGTTCCATCCTGACATGGACTTCGTGTTGTGCTTGCAACATTTTTGTCAGCGCCAATTAGTTAACATTTGAAAAGTTTGAGTGGTGAAATTATGCATGTTGTATTACAATAAATACAAGAAGCAATGCTAGTACTTAGTTTTTAGTTTTAGTTGGTACTTTTGATCAAAGCAATGTGTTTGTGCTTTGAGCTTATAATATTACCTCCCTCCATCCAAAATGATAATCGTATTAGACCAGAGGAAAAGTCATACAAAATAGATTTTGTCCATTTATTTCTTTAATAATATAAAGTAAGTGGCTAAAAAAATCAATATCATCTTAGAGGCACTTTTAACACAACTCTATTGATGTAAGTTTTATGTCTAAACTTTCATACAATTTGACTAATTGTTGGTCAAAATTTATAAAGCTTGACTTTTCCTCTGGTCTAATATGATTAATAGTTCTGGATGGAGGGAATATTTTTCAGAAGCTGTGACCCATTTCTACAAGCATCTGATCTCTTAGCTACTTATTGTGACTATCCCACCCAGTCTAAAAGCTACATATTTATGACTTCCACCTACTATAACACATCAAAATCTTATGAAAGGAGCTTATTTGGAGCAGGACCCAAGTCTTATGTAAGGAGCTAATTTGGAACAGGATCTTGTTTCCATAATTTTATGTGCTATATCAATATTCTGTAGTTGTGGATGCTTTAAGTTACTGTGCATATATTAAATTTAGTGGGCAACTGAATCACTTGGCTAAATGATTCTGACAAAGAGATTAGATCAAAGTCTAAAATTTAAAGCGGTCGGTCAATATTCTCTCTTATCTGAAAACCATATGTTTATTATTTTACTTCACCATCGGCATTGGAATGTTAATATATTTCCTATCTTCACTCACATGCAGAATATAACTATGTGTGAATATCTGTCTGTCTTTGTTTCACATATCTGTCAAGTAATGCACTCTTTTGCTGAATAGTGTAATGTTGGTTTGAACTAATTCATTCTTGGATTACTTACAGGCATCTAATTCCTTGGATAAGTTATTAAAACCCAAAGGTGCAAGAGCTGGAGAGTCTAATGGTCCTATCAAGGTTGCTCCACAACTGTCAATACAGCCATCTAGCAACTCTGTTCGCACTCCAGTCAAAACTGAGCTTGTAAAGCAATCTCAATCAGGCAGCCTTCAAGTCCTTAGTCGTGAGCAGAATGGTACTGTAAATACTGCTGCCAAAGAAGGCACTAGCAATCCCGTGAACCCTGTTCTGGGTCGATCTTCTTCAATGGAACCTATGAGAAAGTCTATTGTCAACCAAAAGCTTAAGGTTGGCACTAATGGCCGGTCTTTGCACCCGCTGCAAGGTTCATATGCTGACAGAAAAGCAAGTGCAAAAGACAAGAACAAATTTTTTGAGCTGTTGCGGAGTAAGTCTGTAAATGGTTCAAGCACTGCTATTGAGTCTCCATCTAGCCTGACTGAAGAGCAGCAGAGCTCTAATCTTGATTTGCCTTTCAAGTTTATTGAAAATGGAAACAGTTCCTGTGAAGAAGCAAATTCTTGTGAGGGATCACAGCGACACTTGTCGGACAATGAGGAAATCATTCCACCTTCAGAATCTCATGATATTTTAGATGAGGGATCTCTGGGGATTGAAGTTGACGACAAGGATGCCAGCTCTTCACCACTTGGATGCACACAAGATACATCTTCTATCAAGTCCCAGGAAGACAATGTACCTATCGTACCTGCCTATGTAAATGATGGTTCTGTGATGCCTAATTCTGTTGACAATGAAGCAAGTTTGCCGTTGGAGGAAGCCAATCCTGCTCAAGTGTTACAGAACATTGGAGAAAGGGAGGAGAATCCCTGTCCTGCTCAAGAGTTCGAGTCCTTTGGGGCAGGTGGGGAGGAAGAGTTGAACCTCCTAAGATCTATGGGCTGGGATGAGAATGAAGACGTTCAGCCTCTTCAGCAGGAGGAGATTGCTGATTGTGTAAGTGTTCGATACATTCTTTAATCTATTGACCAAAATTTATTATTATGCCATATTGGTTCAAGAGTTTAAGAGGCCCTAACAAAGTAACAATCTCTTAATTGATATGGTGCTTCATAGTGCATATTACTGAAGGGATGATGACTGCAGTTGTAAATCTTACCATTCCCCCCCACCTTTTTCTTTTGTAGTTAAGGCAGAACGTCAGGCTGCAGCAGAAGCTTCAGGAATGCAGGGGCTGATGGCTAAATCAATGGAGCAACGTCACTGTGTCACCATACCGAGAAGATGTGGGCGTGGAGCTGGGTTTTGGTACCTTCGGTCAACCGATCAGATAATGATTGTCTAGCTTAGCAAATGGAGAGTTTTGTTTTTGTTAATGCTTGTTCAGCATTATGGGGGAGGTTTCATGGTAGAGCTGATAATTTTCCCCCATTGAAAAGAGGTTTTAGGGTTTTTCTTCCTCATTTTCCCAGAAGGAATACACCAAATGGAAGCCTTGTCTGGTGTTGGAGGCACATAGGTGTGCGTTGCTCCGAAAGAAGAATAGGTTGTCTTTCTTACTTTTCGCCGCTATGGTTTCTTTTTTTTGGAAAAAGAAGGGAAAAAAGAATGATCGAGCTTAACATGAAAAAGTTGCACAGAAATTACCTTGGTCTTTATTCTTTTTTGCTTTGCATTTTTTTTTTTCGAAAGGTTTCACTTCTCTTTGTATCGTCTTCTTCGATTACCATTCCCTTAGGTTAGTACTGTATATATGCTATGCTTTTTTTAAGCAGTTACAGGCAGGTTTTATGCCAAATTTCGACGTGGAACAAATTTTGCGAAGGCTATATCGCTGATCTTCGACGTGGGTAAAGAACTAAAGATTAAGGCCTATTTTATTCCTAGTGCGATCTAGACCGTTGAACATCTTTCCGGGCGCTCGTAACACACCGCTGTCTGGAAGCCCAGAAGCCATCACGCTTGTCAATAGCATTCTCATTATCCAGTCGTGTGTCATGGCTTTTCCAACGCTCCTTTTTTTTTTACGTGGCATGTAGGATCTGGTGCTCTACATTTGTTGGCTTGTATACGTATATTTAAAGGGGAAATTTGAGTTCATGATGAAAGGAAAAAATTTCTTTGCAAACCACAAGTAGTGAGAGTTTGCTTGTGTGAATAGTAATTTTAATATTTTCTAGTCTTTATACACTGGTACATAAAAGGTCAGTACTCGCGGTTGCAAACGTATTTTTACTGCCATTTTTGTGAACCGCTAGTGCTAGGGGCCACTAAAAACTAGTGATTTTTACTGGCGGTTGTTTGTGAACCGTCAGTACGAATAGATTTATACTGCTGGTTCACATAAGAAACCGCCAGTAAAAATAATTTTTCGAAAACCTGGTTTTAAAAATAGCAAAACAAAAAATTAAATCTGAGAAGAGACCCATCGGTCAGCGCAAGTCGTGGCATTTTTCGCGCAAAACACGCGCGCTACGCAGGGCGGCCAGCGCAAGTCGCGGCATTTTTCGCGCAAAACACGCGCGCTACGTGGCCGCGGGGGTTCGAACCTGCGACCTCTTCCTCGCGCGTGAGCTCTTCTAACCACTCCACCCATCAGTCACTTGTGTCTTACTTAAATTAGGTTCGTCACATATTGTTACGAAACCGATAGAAAATTGACTATTTGAGGCCCTAAACGAAGTCAAATGAAAAAGTTTTCAACTACAAAGTTGCATAACTTTTCAAGATCTATAACTTTTATGCTGGAAGTTTCTCCATCCGAAGTCGTTTACAAAATTTGAATTTCAAATTTGACAAATTCAAACATATTTTTCGCCACCAAGATGATTTCAAATGAAAAAGTTATCAACTACAAAGTTTTATAACTTTTCGAGATCTACAACTTTTATCTAGACAGTTTTTTCATACGAGGTCATTTACAAAACTCAAAAAAATTAAAATTCATATTATTTCTACAGGCGGGTCACTTCTGGAACCGCCACTAGAAATCGATTTTTAGTGGGGGTTCTTTAAGTGACCCGCTAGTAAAAATAGCCTATTTTTACTGGCGGGTCACTTAAAAGACTATTTTTACTGGCGGGTCACTTAAGGAACCGTCACTAAAAATCGATTTCTAGTGGCGGTTCGTTAAGTGACCCGCCTGTAAAAATGACGTTGATTTCTAGTGACGGACGTCATGCGAAACCGCCAGTAAAAAAAATACATGGCGTCACTGTAGACCTTCTGTGTACTAGTGATATGATCACTTTTGTTCTGTAACGTTAGCCTCCATTGTGGTGCCCTCGTAAGATTATACGGTGACACAAAATCTTACATTGGGCACCTGCCCCAGCTAGCTAGAGGAGGGGGGACCCAGCAAGATGAACGGCGCTGATCTACGTAACAGATTCGTGGGACCAGTCGTCACGAGTCACGACTCATCATGAGGAAATATAGATATGAATGAAGTACTCTATTTGTTTTGTTTGCAGGTAAAATGTTGCTGTCTCACCTACACCCATGGACGACTCTCAAAAGAAGAATAGCAGCTCAGAATCGCTCACCGAACCACAGAACGGTTTCGTGATAAGAAGCTCCCATAAAAAGTTGTCCATTCTGTTCACCTCATTTGCGAAAATTTTGTGGGAACGTTGAATTCCAGATGAGCTTCCTGTACGACTCGTTTGCACGTGTGGCAAGTTTGAGATTTGGACGAATTGGTATATATAAACCAGTTGTAGTATAGCATGACTCAATTTTGATGTTTGAGATTTGGACGAATTGGTATGTATAATGTATGCATGGCAGTATATTCATACAAAGCAGTCATACTCGAACGGACAGCATGCATGGCTCGTCGAGTTTAATATTTGGACTCGTAGATTTAATTTGGACTGGGTGCGTAACTACGGCGTACGGAGTATGCATCAGGCCACTCTCAATGGTAATTAATAAACAGTTTCTATCTCTATTAAATGAGATGACACCTCAGTAAAATGCTGACATGGCAACCTAGTCAATGAAGAAAAAGAAGAAAAATACTAGAAACCGTTTCTTGTCCAGGAAACGATTTCTACGCTTGACCCGAGACGCATAGACACGATCGTTTCACCGTTGGGAAGAAACTGGTGGTTTCTACGGTGATGCTCCTCCGCGCTCGCCCGTCTGACGCCGCGCTTGCCCGCCGGCAAGCCTGCCCACGCCGCCGTGTTCGCTGTGAGGTCGCACGCCACCGCGTACTCGCTCCCGCTAGCGTGCGCGTGCTCGCCATTGACTCTGTGTATGCTCGACGCGTTGGAGCTCGCCTGTCGGATACTCGCGCTCGCCCGCCGTGCCATTGCTCGCCCGCGCTCGGCCTCCGCGCTCGCGGGCCGCCGCTGCGGTTGCTGCCTCTGCACCACGCTCGCTGCCTCCGAGCTCGCCGCGCGGGGGCTCCACGCTGCTGCATCTGCCCGCCCACCGGCCACCGCGTGCTCCCGCCGACAGCCGTGGGCTCGCTCGAGCAGGAGGCCACGTGGGGGTTCCGCGCCGCGCTGCGTGGGCTGCGCGCTCGCTCCGCCATGGCCTGCGCCGTCGCTGCGTGCGCTGCGCGCTCGGTCGCTCCGCTGCGTGTGCCACGCTGTCGCGCCTGCGTATGCTCGCCGGTGCTGCTTGTGCGTGTTTGCTCTGGTTCACTGGTTGCGTGTGAGGTTGGAATGATGGTTGCGTATTGAAGATAAGGGTGAAACCGTGTGTCAACGGAATACCGGCGATAGTCTACCGAGAGATATACCCGCAGTAGTAGATGAGATGGTGAGGGTGCGCCTGAAACGAATGAGGGAGCACAATTCGTGCGAGACGGAGATTTAGCAGGTTTAGGCCGCCACGAGGCGTAATACCCTATGTCCTGTATGTTGCTGTGTTGTATTGCTAGTAGATTAGATGAATCGAGTAGACCCCCTGCCCGCCTTATATAGTCCGGGGGGCAGGGTTACAAGTTGATCTTGCCATACATAACAGATTATAATCCTAACTGATCTGGTAAACTAATCGGCTAGATCCTAAGAAAGCTATTTCCTTACCCGCCAAGGTCTCGACGGATATACGCGATCTCCTGGAGATCGTATGGGCGACGCGTCCTTGGTAGTTCGGGCCTGTTCGGTAGACTTGGCCCATGTATGACTATGCGGGTATACGGGCTTATACCCCCACAGCTAGTCCCCTAGCGCCTTGCATTCGTCGAGAGGTGTAGATCTTCAGCGTTGCTTGACCAGACGGATGTAAGGAGCTCAGAAAAAATTAAAAGAAGCTTCTCTTTAGTGAAGTGTATCCATTTTTGGCACGGTAGAGCCAATACCTTCACTGGCAGGTGAAGTGTATCCACTTAGTCCCCGAGCCTGATAGCATGTGACATAGTCACGTGGTGTCAGGGTCATAAATTTTGATGATATCCCCGATCATTTTTGGTTGAATGACAAAATCCCCGAGCACTTTGCTGCTCGGAGACGCTTGGCGAAAACGACGGAGTCCCCGAGCAGCTTGTCGCTCGGAGACGCGTGACGAAGACGACGGAGTCCCCGAGCAGTGTTGCTCGGAGACGCTTGACGAAGACGACGGAGTCCCCGAGCAGTGCTTATTGCTCGGAGACGCTTGGTTAAGACGACGGAGTCCCCGAGCAGTGTTGCTCGGAGACGCTTGACGAAGACGACGGAGTCCCCGAGCAGTGCTTATTGCTCGAAGACGCTTGGTGAAGACGACGGAGTCCCCGAGCATTGCTGCTCGGAGACGCTTGAGGAAGACGACAGAGTCCCCGAGCGTTGCTTATCACTCGGAAACGCTTGGTGAAGATGACGGAGTCCCCGAGCGTTGTTTATCGCTCGGAGATGCTTGGTGAAGACTACGGAGTCCCCGAGCGTTGCTTATCGCTCGGAGACGCTTGACGAAGACGACGGAGTCCCCTAGCAGTGCTTCTTGCTCGGAGACGCTTTGTGAAGACGACAGAGTCCCCGAGCGTTGCTTATCGCTCGGAGACGCTTGGTGAAGACGACGGAGTCCCCGAGCAGTGCTTATTGCTCGGAGACGCTTGACGAAGACGACGGAGTCCCCGAGAAGTGCTTATTGCTCGGGGACGCTTTGTGAAGACGACGGAGTACCCGGGATAGCTTTTCTCTGCAACAAGCGATCTGTAGCATATTAATGGCCCCTGCCAGTGGTTGCCGCATTCAATCTCCTTTATTGCTGACGGTTGATAGTTGGCAGTTAGAAGTTGGTAAGTTCTAATTAAATGGAGCTCCTTGTGCCTATAAATATTGTGGAACTGGTAGCCATATGTATCTTCTCAGGAGAAAAATCCTTCAAGTTCCCCTTCTCTTTTAATGGATCTGAAGAAACGCGACCTTGGCCGTCCTCCAGACTCCGGACTACTATATCTCCTGTAGTTTGAAGAAATCTTGTGAAGGGGACCAACGTCAAGTTGGTCCTGTTGTTGGTAGCAGATCTGCAGCTTGATGAAGCAGTTTGAAGAAGCCTTGTGATGCAGAAGCGATGCCATAATCCCATGGCAATGCTCCATCCTCGACCATCTTCTTGGTCAGCTGCAGGATCCTGTATACTTTTTTCTTGAAAAACTTCAATGATGTGATAGTCCCTTATCATTGTATGACAGTCATATGGAAAGAGAGAAAAAATGACTCCAATATCGTCTTCATGCTGCTCTTTGTCTTCTGTATGACCGAGTACCTTTGGTTTTATTTGACGAAGAACGCACAATGCGCCGCTCAAAAAAGGCGCCTTACTTGTGAACCAAAAATACCCCTGTGCTGTTTGAAAGGGGAATAAGTAGAAAGGCGAACAGTTGGTTTGTCTTCTTGCGCATTCAAATCCCAAAATCCGCATCCGTCTCCGCCTATTCCTCCACCGCCGTCTAGGGTTCCATTTTTCCCGCCACCGCCACAGAAAAAATTGTCGATTCCAACTCTCCCCCGCCCAGATCTGCCATGACGGGCACCAGGAAGAGCACCCGCGAGTCGAAAAAGTCAAAGGAGGCACAGCCGGAGGAGTTCCGCATGTCGAACGAATGGCAGCCGTCGGTATTGGGAAAATCGCAGCTCGATGCGCTCGTGGCCTGGGGATTCCTTCCTGACCAGGCAACCGGTGGCTGGAGAATATCACAAGGTGAACCATATCCAATGCCTGATTCTAGAGAAATAGTTGTCTTTTCTGACTATTTTACCCGCGGATTTGGTTTGCCATGCCACCCGTTTCTTCGTAAATTGCTTGATTATTACCAGATTTCCCTGTGCCACTTGAATCCCAATTCTATCCTCTTGATTTCCATCTTTATCCACTTCTGTGAGGCGTACCTTGGCAGTCTCCCGCACTTCAATCTATTCCGCCATCTCTTCGTTCTTGTGAAATCGAGCGGCACAGGTTCTCGAGTTGCTGGTGGAGTGTATCTAAAAATGCGTGATAGAATGTCCGCACATTACCTCCAAATCCCTCTGAATACCAGTGTGCGTGATTGGAACAAGAGATGGTTCTATATCTCCAACCAAGAACCGAGCGTCCGTTGTGCCGTGGATCAAATTCCAGAAAAACAGAGTAGCTGGACGGAGAAACCACATGTAGAGGAGCTGGGACAAGTGAACGAGTTGCTGGAAATCATCAAGGGTTTGACCCTGACTGGAGTTGGGGTTGCTACCAATTTTGTGTTTCGTCGCGTCCAGCCTTGCAGGGAAAGAGTTCATCCTGCCTTTGAATTTACTGGTCGGAATGATCCGACCAGGTGCTCATCTGAAGATCTATCCGAAGCCGAAGTCAGTGAAGTCTTGGAGGAATATTTTGGGAAGGGCTCTCATATAGGGAACCGTGGCCAAAGTGCGGCTTTTAATCTGAAGAATCTCCTGCCGGAGGTAAGTTCCGAACTGCCCTGGCTCTTCCATCGCTCATATTGTATTTGTACCATAACTTCTGCTTGATCTCTTGAAGATAAATGGACAGGACCGAAAGGTGTACTCCTCCGATGTGCCAACCACTGAATGGCCGGGCCAAGTTGACCCAATGCACAGTTATCAGCGGGGACGTGCTGAGGACGACTCTGTTGAACCATCCGAGGAAGAAAGAGAGTCTGTTGATGAAGAAGATGAGGAGACACTAGCCCAAAGGATTGCTCGGGGGAAACAGCCGGTGTCAGAAAAGGCTGGATCTTCTAGTGGCGTCCGAGCTGCGGGAGGTCCAGTAAAGATTTCCGAGGACCGTGCCCAAGCCGCCGCCGACGCCCCTTGCTCGGATCAGGATGAACCGAGCCCAAAACGCCGTAAGGGTGATGCTTCTGCCGCTGCTGCTGGAGCTTCCGGTCAAAGAAAGAAATTCGGCCGAAAGCGTCGTCGTTCAGAAATGTAAGTAGGATTTTCTCCATATTTCTCCCTTCTTGATCCGAGCTGTGTTGAGATTTTGTCTTGGAAATGTAGGGACCCTTCTAATGAAGACGTTGAGAATCTCGGCGCTGAAAAGATGACGACTTCGAAAGCTGGTGTGGCCGGGGGCTTCCGCGCTGGCTGGTCTTCAGAGCATGAATCACCCCAGAGGTCGCCCGAGAGGCCCTCAACGGCTGATGCGCAAGGCTCGCCCTCTCCTCCCAAGCAGTCACGCGTGCCTACGCCACCGCCTCCGGCTTCTCCTCCAGGGCCGAATGTCAAGGAGCCGCGTCGCGAAGATGAAGCTCGGGCGTCGCCGCCGAGGGACAGTGGCGCCATTCCTCCTGGGAGCGCTAATCACGAAGCGGAGACCAGCTCGGAGGCGCGAGCAGGGCCATGTCCTTGGCCTTCTACAAGCGCTTCCCCGGAGGATGCGGATATCGAAGAAGTCGCCCGAAGGGGGCCCGTGCCATTGATTCGCACCTATCGGATGGTGGGGAGCACCTATGCTGTCGCCACGGAGGAAGATCTTGCTGACGCTGAGATAGATGGACTGAAGAATGACATCCGCGATACTCGCGCGGACTTGAGGAAGCTTCTCGGTCGTCTGGGAAATCTTTCGTCGCGTGTGCAGGTGACACCTGTCATATTTTATCCTGACGATATATTGACTTGATAGTCTGTTGCTCCTTTGGTCTTCCAGGCAGTGTATGAGACCGCCGAAGATTGCCGAAAAACCCTACACCGCCTTTGGGATGTAGCAGAGAGAAACAAACAGCTGCAGACCGAGGTGACTCGCCTAGAGGGGATGATGGCAGGCATGCGCGAGGAGCGTGATACCCTGGAGCTGCACTGCTCGGACCTTATGGAGTCCGAGAAGCATCTATTGCGGGAGAATAAAGGTATGTTGGGCTCTTGTTCTTCTTGATAGCTATTCGTCCCGCTTTTGCTTTCTGAACACCAGTTGTGTGGCATGTAGGTCTTCAGGAGCTGCTGGATGTGTCGACGAAGCGGAGTACGTGTGACGTCTCGCCATTTGTAAGATGTCTTGGTTTGATGATCTGATTGTATTCTTTGTGGCGTGCAGCCGATGAGCTGGAGGCTGAGGTGGCGCTAATGCGAGAGGCTGCCCGGAAGAACCTGGAGACGATGACAGGTTGCCTGTTTTTGTTCGGCTTTCCCCTTTCTTTTTATTTTTGTAGTGCGACTGACGTGCTTTGTTTGTCAGAGATGGGACGTAGGCATCGTGCGCAGGTCATTGACCTTGCGGGTCGCCTTGAGGCTGCCGACGGAAGGTTTGACACCTTGGTTGGTGGTGTTAAGCCTGTGCTTGACATCATTGAGTATGTGCCCTCCGTACCGCCTGCCGAAGTTCCTGGTGTCCTTGACATCGTGCAACGTGGATGGGAGGCTCTTCGGTTCTTTAAGGACTTCTGCGTGGTTGCTGCCGAGAATGTGGCCGCCCATGTGCTTGGAGTCGTCTGGTCGCACTACCCAGGAGTGAAGAACGACCGAGTGCGGACTGGGTATGCGCGGGAGACCACCGAAGAGCAGGAAGACCAGCTTGAAGAAGAGGCTAGGGAAGCCGCCAAGATCTTGACTGCTGATGTTCAGCTTTTTCCCACATAGGGGATTTGAACTGTGCATCTCTCCTGTGTAATTATGCAGACCTGCGAATGCATTTTTGACACAATCATCTACTTTTGTGTAGAAGAGAAAATTACTTGAGATGCCCGAGCATGGTCGAGGTCTTGTATGGTCGACGAATAATCCAACACGCCCTGCGTGTCACCCGTGCTTTTGCCGGGGCTTTTGGAGACACTACTAAACTGCCCAAGCGTCCTCGGGGCTTACGTGTTAGCGAAGACATAACGGCCCAGGCGTCCCTGGGGCTTACGTGGTGGCGAAGCTGCCCGCACTAGGCGAGGGTTACGCTTATCGTGGGCGAAGGCTACCCGATATATCGGGGCGGTCGATGAAGTGTTGTAGTTAGGCGGCCTATCATTTTTAGGGCTTACGCGGCGTCGAACCAGATGCTGCCCGACGGGTGCGGGGGTTACGCATTGGTGAAATCGTGCTGCCCGAGTAGTGGCGGGGCTTACGCATAGGCGAAGACGTGCTGCCCGAGCAGTGGCGGGGCTTACGCATTGCCGAAGATGTTTAGCTGTACAAAATGTAATGGAGACAAAATATCGAAGAGAACAGTGTATTGCCCTTGTTTATAATAAAATGGAAATACACGTATATGGTTTGATCCCTAGATCAGGGGTAAACTTGGTAGTGGCGGCGCCTCTCACCAGCCCTGGAGCTCTCGGGTTCGTCGTAGCGACGATGTTCTGGGCGTCGTCGGTGGTCGCGGTCATCGCGACGGTAGTCTCTCCGAGGAGCTCGATCATCCTGGCGCCGATCTATTCGGCGGCCTTCGTCTTGGTGCCGCGACTAGTCGGGGAAGCGGAGACGACTGTGAATGGAGTGATGAGCTATGTCGTTTCCATCGGCGTACTTGTTGACGATGCGTAGCATCTCGGCGACGGTGGTCGGGCTGGTGCGGTATAATTTCTTCCGCAGCTCCTCGTCGGGCCTCAGGCCGCGCATAAACGCGGAGATGGCTTCTGCATCTGTGATGTCGGGGATGTCGTTTCTGATTTCCGAGAAGTGCCGGATGTAGTCTCGCAAGGAGTCCTGAGAGCCTTGCCGGAGCCTTTCAAGATCATACTTCGTGCCCGGTTACTTGCAGGTGGCGTGGTAGTTATTGACGAACTCCTTCTTCAACTGATCCCAAGTGTCGATGGAGTTCGGTCTCAAACTATGAAGCCAGTTGTTGGCGGAAGCGCTGAGCATGACCGGGAGGTAGTTGGCCATCACATCCCTGTTTCCACCGGCGGCTTGGACGGCGATCTCGTAGACGTTGAGCCATTTGTTGGGATCGGCTCTTCCGTCGTAAGTCTTGACGCCGACAACTTTGAAGTTAGGGGGCCAGACCACTGCTCGGAGTGCCGGCGTGAATGGCAGTTCCGGGGCGGTATTGTCGTTGGGGAAGCCGTGCGTCTGATCATACTCTCTTCGTCGCTCGGCCTCTGCTGAGTGTCTGGCTTCTCTCCTGTTCTCGATGCGGCCGCGTAGGTCTTTGGTCTTCAGCTTTGCGCGGAGGTCGGATTGGCTCACCTCTTGGTCGCTGTCTCGCCGATGAGGTCTCCGACCACCGCGAGACATCTCACCATCTTCGCCGACGAGCTCTATAGCAGATGCCGTGCTATGAGATGGTGCTTGTCTTCCTTCGTTGATCTAGACCTGAGTTGCTTGGAGAAGAGCGGTGAGCCGTCCGAGCTCTGGAGTCTGAGGTAGCCTCTTGGCCTCGGCGATTGCGACGGCGACATTGGCGTTTGGAGTCGTGCAGACCTCGTACTGCCCGAGCATGCAAAATTTGGGCTCCAGATTCCGCGCCGTAGTCCTCTTCACTTTAACTTGCTGCTTGCGGCGTCGTCTGCGATCGGCGTTCTTTGCCTCGCGGGCTGCTCGGGCTTCCTCGGTCTCATTGGGCGGCAGGTCGCTGTCGTTGCTGATGGCGAGGATCGGTCCCCCAAAGAATTGCTTGATGGGGGGCAGATCGGCGGGAAGGCCACCCTCTTGATTATCATTGCCGGGGCGGTCGTTGTCGGGGGTGATGAAGGAGCTGGTGCCGACGTGGACGGAGGCGCATCGACGTGGCGTCTGAGCGAAGCTGGAAGCTGCGTTTTGTAGACCGAACGTCAAGTAGCCGTTCGGAGGACGGTCCCCTCGAGGTCGCTCCTCGACGATGCGCCCGAGAGGCGTGACGGTGACGACCAGTGTTGTGTCGTGGAACGGCGATGAGGGGCGATGCGTCGTGGATGACACGGACTCCAAGATTTGGAGTCCCTCTGACAGCTTCTTGGTGACCCGATCTATAGATCCGATCAGGTCGTCGTTGTTGATGTTTTTCCGAACGTAGCGTGGCAGCCTCTTCGTCGGAGGAGATACGGATGGGGTCTGGGCTGCGTCCAGAATCTCCCCTTCGCCGTTCGCGCCGATGACTTAGGTGATGGATCCCACCGTGAAGATCTGGCCCGGCGTCGGGAGCTCGATGGAGCTCGAAAAAATCACCTTGTTCGCCATGGAATCAGGTGGCACACCCCCTACCTGGCGCGCCAACTGTCGATGGAATACCGGCGATAGTCTACCGAGGGGTATACCCACGGTAGTAGATGAGACGGTGAGGGTGCGCCTGAGACGAACAAGGGAGCACAATTCGTGCGAGACGGAGATTTAGACAGGTTCAGGCCGCCACGAGGCGTAATACCCTACGTCCTGTATGTTGCTGTGTTGTATTGCTAGTAGATTAGATGAATCGAGTAGACCCCCTGCCCGCCTTATATAGTCCGGGGGGCAGGGTT
Organism: Eremochloa ophiuroides; assembly: GCA_038502445.1. Classification (NCBI taxonomy): domain Eukaryota; kingdom Viridiplantae; phylum Streptophyta; class Magnoliopsida; order Poales; family Poaceae; genus Eremochloa; species Eremochloa ophiuroides. Next base: position 205,102 of record JAHLJS010000067.1, read on the forward strand.
ACAAGTTGATCTTGCCATACATAACAGATTATAATCCTAGCCGATCTGGGAAACTAATCGGCTAGTTCCTAGGAAAGCTATTTCCTTGCCCGCCAAGGTCTCGACAGATATACGCGATCTCCTGGAGATCGTATGGGCGACGCGTCCTTGGTAGTTCGGGCCTGTTCGGTAGACTTGGCCCATGTACGACTATGCGGGTATACGGGCTTATACCCCCACACCATGAGAGAGAGAAAAAATACTATAACATTTATTATCTGAAGACTCTACCATTGAGAAAGTTATTTTCTATAGATGATTTTTGGTGATGTGGCATTTTTTGATATTGTGCCTAGTTTCTTTCATTGGGACTGCCCTTACAGTATTGACTGCAGGTACAGAACAAGGGTGTCCACGCATGCGTATTCTCGAAACCCTGATCTAGCAATAGTATCGCGTGAGCCGAGTGAAGAAAGACAATGTCACTTGTAAATCTCTTTCGTCGAGTCTGTGGCCATGTCGAATTGTCGAGTGTTTGATCATGACACGAGCCACGACTAAGGATGGCAGCGGATCGGGTTCGGGGCGGATATTCGCGGGTTTCGGTTTCAGCGGGTTTGGGTTCGGGTTTAATTTTTCGCCCACGGTTTTCGGGTTTGGGTACCCGAAACCTATCGGGTTCGGTTTCGGGTTTCGGTTTTCATCCGTGGATATCCAATGGATATCCGAAATATAACATTTCGAATAAAGACTCATGTATTTTTATTAGTAAATTATTTATGAAAGCTATTAAATTTATTCTAAATTGAGTCACTAAAACAATGTGTTGTTTATTATCTCTTGTTTATACATTTGAATACGTAATATATATCATATATATGTTGCTAAATTTTTTTATTATTTTTCTTATTGCTATATAGTGGTGGGTTTCGGGTTTCGGTTAATCCGTCGGGTTTCGGGTATCCGCGGGTTTCGGTTTTGGGTATAGATTTTCACCCGAAACGGTTTCGGGTTCGGATTCGGGTTTTAAGTTCGGGTTTCGGTTTTGGGTGCCCAGAGACTCCATCCGATCCGAATCCGACCCGTTGCCATTCCTAGCCACGACCCGTGGCAGGCAGCCAGCAGCAGGTGGGCAAGTGTCTTTTCGGAATGAATTGAAAAGAGTACACACACGGGGGCAGACGATGATAGCATATATGATCAGTGTACCAAATCACCCACAAATAAACAAGTGCAATCGCAATCATGATTTACTTGCAAGGGAAACTAACTGAGCGAGGTAGGTCCGCTGCTGATATATATATATATATATATATATATATATATATATATATATATATATATATAGAGAGAGAGAGAGAGAGAGAGAGAGAGAGAGAGAGAGAGAGAGAGAGAGAGGAACAGGATCAGGGGCCAATGCGAGTCCCAATTGGACTGGCCGCCCGGTTGCTCACCAACTTGGGCTGTTAGGCCAGGCATTGGCTACCTAGCCCCCCTCTCTTTTCGAAAGTTTTTTTTTTATGTACTAACTTTCTTTTTGAAAATAGTCAAACAATGCCTTATAGTACATATATACTCTGTTTAGTTTTTGTTCATTACAGAAGAGCCACACCACACGGAGTCCAGACCGATATCAAAATACATGTTACGTACTCATGTATGCATGTGAATAATGAAGTGTTTTGCTTCTAGAGAGCATGTAGAAGCAGAAGAGACTTGCAGGAGCGAACGTTGTAATAGAAAAGTGAAACGCACGGATCAAATTCGTAACAGATTGGACCTAAAAGGCTACGCTGGTGCATAGCAGGGCCATCGATCAAAAGGAAGATGCCACCGAGTAGGAACCAAACTAGCGCCAAGGAGAAGCTTGCATGCCGTGCGATAAAGCAGACGCCTCCAATTAGGTCCAAATCCACAAATTAAACCAGCCTCTTTCACACGGTTGCTTCGTCACCCTCATCTGATGGCTGGTTATTCGACACCTTGCCTGCCTATCGTGTATCTCTTTCCACTTCTCTCTCTGTCCTTGTACTCTTGTTTTCTCTCTTGAGATCGAGCTTGTATTGTACACTTCTTTTACGATCAGACCAGACCAGATGGCCATCGTACGTTTATCTGCATAATACGGTGGTCACAGTCACACAGAGCAAACCTAACTATAACTACCAGATCATATTTGTATATTCGTGGTCACAAATATAAGTATGACACACTCGTCGTCTCGCCCAATAGAAGAAGAATAAGAAGAATTAAGCACACGCACCCTGCTAGCCTTCTTCTCTTGTTGCCCGGCTAGGCTTCATTGAAACTCCAAGGCAAAAGAGAGAACAGAAGAATAGATGGAGTTAGTGGCACGGTTGCTTCTGCTTCTGCTGGTGGCCGTGGTGGTGGCCGCGGCGGCCACGACGCCGACGCCCCACCCCGACGACGTCAAGCTCAAGGGCCTGCGCGTGCGGCTGACGCACGTCGACGCGCACGGCAACTACTCAAGGCTGCAGCTGCTGCAGCGGGCGGCACGCCGGAGCCACCACCGCATGTCGCGCCTCGTCGCGCGGGCCACCGGCGGCACCGGCGTGAAGGCCGCCGCCGCCGCGAAGGACCTCCAGGTCCCCGTCCACGCGGGCAACGGCGAGTTCCTGATGGACCTGGCGATCGGCACGCCGGCGCTGTCGTACGCGGCCATCGTGGACACCGGCAGCGACCTGGTGTGGACGCAGTGCAAGCCGTGCCAGGAGTGCTTCAATCAGAGCACGCCGGTGTTCGACCCGTCGTCGTCGTCCACCTACGCGCCGCTGCCGTGCTCCAGCTCCTTCTGCGGCGACCTGCCAACGTCGACCTGCATGTCCTCCTCCAAGCAGTGCGGCTACACGTACACCTACGGCGACGCGTCGTCGACGCAGGGCGTGCTGGCGAGCGAGACGTTCACGCTGGGCAAGGAGAAGCTCGCCGTCGCCGGCGTCGCGTTCGGTTGCGGCGACACGAACGTGGGCGACGGGTTCTCGCAGGGCGCCGGGCTCGTGGGGCTCGGCCGCGGCCCGCTCTCGCTCGTCTCCCAGCTCGGCCTCGACAGGTTCTCCTACTGCCTCACCTCCCTGGACGACGGCGACGGAAAGAGCCCGCTCCTGCTGGGCTCCGCCGCCGCGGCCATCAAGGAGAGCGCGGCCACGGCGAAGGTGCAGAGCACGCCGCTGGTGAAGAACCCGAGCCAGCCGTCCTTCTACTACGTGTCGCTGACGGGGCTGACCGTGGGCGCCACCGAGATCGCGCTCCCGGCGTCGGCGTTCGCGATCCAGGACGACGGCACGGGCGGCGTCATCGTGGACTCCGGCACCTCCATCACGTACCTGGAGCTGCGCGGGTACCGCGCCCTGCGCAAGGCGTTCGTGGCGCAGATGGCGCTGCCCACGGTGGACGGCTCCGAGATCGGGCTGGACCTCTGCTTCCAGGGCCCCGCCGACAAGAACGTCGACAAGGTGCAGGTGCCCAAGCTGGTGCTCCATTTCGACGGCGGCGCGGACCTGGACCTCCCCGCCGAGAACTACGTGGTGCTCGACGCCGCCTCCGGCGCGCTCTGCCTCACGGTGATGCCGTCGCGGGGGCTCTCCATCATCGGCAACTTCCAGCAGCAGAACTTCCAGTTCGTGTACGACGTCGCCGGGGACACGCTCTCCTTCGCGCCCGTGCAGTGCAACAAGTTGTGATGGCTCGGCTCCGTACGTGTACGTGTACGTGTACGCGTATGCGTGTAGGAGATTGTATGGGTTGGATGGACCGGTTGTCGTCTTCATGTGACTGACGACGGCCGGGTGGTGGTTACTGTTCAGTGATCAATATATTGATGACGTGTAGACATCATGTTCGTCACCCGCGGTTTTTCTTTCTTTCTTTTTCTTTATTATCTACTGCTGGAGCAATGGGTGCGCTTGCTTTATGCTTTGGTTCGGATTGCTGTGGAATGGAAGTCGCAGAGAGCTTCTAGGACGGAGACGGAGACCCATTTGGTCCAGGTGCTGGTCCCCAATTGACTTGCGAAATCCCTGCGTTCTCAGACGTTCAGTAGCGTTTAGACCCCAACCTCACGAAGATAGCGCGTTCTCTCTTCTCTGTCTGCTTTGGTTTCCTTATCAGGCTATCACTCTCTCGGAGCTTTAGCGCTTCCGAGATCGATTTTCTGGGAGGCTCCGCACTAGGAGTCTAGGACTGATACGACTCTCCAGTTTCCATAAGAAACTCTTTATATACTTCCCGTGTTCATAAAAATTTACTCCATCTATTTTAAATTATAAATTGATTTGACTTTTTATATTCTAAATTATAAGTTGCTTTGATTTTTTTTGGGTACATTCACATTCCCTTGATGTAAAAAAAAGTCAAAGCGACTTGACTTGTATAGAACGGAGAGAGTAGTTTTTGATGAAAAGAAATCCCAACAACTTTTTCAAGGAGACCTCTAATTTCATTTAGGTTTCACAAAAAAATTCCTCCAACAAAATGAGAAGTTTCGCACAGGTAACCTCCATAAAATCCCAAAAAAGGAAGAACTTACACTTATTTCTACAAGATTTAATGAAGATTAATAAATACCTAAACATAATTGTTTTGCTTAGTGTGTGATTTTTTAGCTTTTATGAATAAAAATGGAGATTGACTTTTATTTGCTAAACCCTACTAAATAGTAGAAAATTTAGTTGTCTTCAGGGCATACTCCCTCTGTATAGGATTTAGATGCCATTTAGGACAATGACACGGTCTTCAAAGCATGACTTTGACTTCATATTTCTATAAAAATATTTATTGAAAAGTAATATATGCATACTTTTAAGAAAGTATATTTGAAGACAAATCTATTTATATCGTTTTCATATTTTCAAACTCAACAATTTAAAAGTTATTCATGATTTTATATTTCCAATATTTGATCAAGACTTTGTCCAAAACAACATCTAAATCCTATACGGAGGGAGTATGTGTTTTTCCTTTTCTTTGCAATCCTTCTCATATAGTCAAGTTGTTGAGAGAGTGGAGAGATATAAAGAGTGATTTATATTAGAATGTCTCTCTAACTAGTTAGTTTATAAAGGGTTCTTGAAGATGTTATTAATAACAGGGAAAATATTTTGTACCTCCCAACTCTCATCCATATTGATTTGGCTCCGTAATGGTGGAAAACGTAGAGCATTCAATTGTCAACCGGTCCTATCAAAAATAGGATTGTAGTATGGGCTAAGGAGGCATGGGGATCCTATTGGAATTGGGATCCTAAGCCCATACGAAGTCAATTTCTTCGATTAGAGATATAGAACCCCGGCCTTTGAACTAGGAAGACGAATCCTCATTCCTGCAACCCTTTGTTGTTCAAGTCTATAACCTGTTCTTGCCAGGGAATGTGTTCATCGACTAGGTACGCCCTTGGTCGATGAGATTGGCCAGCTCGCCAAGAAATACTTAATGCTACGATCTGGGGAAAAAGAGTACCAGGGATTGCAATTTTTCTTGTATTTTTGTTTTTTCGCGATCGCGCGAGGGTGAGCTAACTCCAAAAACCCATCCTTAGTTCGGATTGCAGCCTGCGTTATTCCTTAGATCCCTTCTTTTACTCCGATAGTATTGTGGATCAAAATCGAGAGCATTTATAACACGACCCAAGTAAGCCTCGCTCACGGGTATCTAGCCTTTCTAAGGTTTACTATACATTGGAGTAGAAATCATTTTCTGTATATCTCTAACAACTTTATATCTCATATGCACAACCATCCTTACTCTACATCTTTGTCTAGAAAGAAATCTGGAACAGATAATATACTATTTGAATGAAGATCCAATTAAAAAGATTATTGGAGAGTATCTTTTCATCAAAACTCTATTCCTAATTAATGATATAAAGAGTCTCTTCTTGTTTACGTCTGTGAGATTGATCTTGTGAGAGGCTCAGACCGTGATATGATAAAACTGCTTTAGCCCTTCGATAACAATCAGTGAGTCACAAATTCCACGGAGGCGACTCGGGGGCCCCTTGGCCCGTCGCCGTCGGGGGCCTCCCCCGCCGCGCTGCCTGGCCGCCGCCGTGTCGTCTCGGCCTCCCCCCCGTCAGCGGCTGCGGCCTGCACTCCCTCCTCTCTCTCTCTCTCTCTCCATCGCCCCCTCCTCCACCTCTCTCCTCCCCCCTCCAACTCCGAGAGCACCTTACTCTCCGGGAGCTTGGGCTGGCAGGGGGTTGGTTCTGCGCCTCCGCGTTCGGATCCGGCGTCCTACAGTCAGGGGACGGCTGTGGTGGTCGTCTCCGGCGCTAGTCGTGGCCGGACTCCTCCACCCAGCCTTTCTCGAGCTTCTCCGGCGAGTTGGCCGGCTGGCAGGCCGGATCCGGACCTCCCTTGGCCGGATCCACCCTCTATTTTGATGGATCTGCTGCCTCCTCGCTTGTGAAAGCCCTAGTTTAGTTTTGATAATTGATGACACCCTAAGGACTAACCAAAGTTGCTAAGTGTTGGCAAGGTTAGGTTGTCCCATCCATGAAGTGATGAGCAAAATGATGGTGATGATCAAGGTGGCTCAACCATGGATCAAGTATGGTGGGCCAAATGAAGTTGATCAAGTGAAAAGAAAAGGCTTGAAGGCAAAGGTATAACCCCAAGTAGGCTTTTCTTTTGGTGATCAAGACACCTAGTGGGTGTGATCATATTTAGGATAGATAGCCGACTATTAAGGGGAGAACTAAGTGACTGGATTACCTTTAAGTGCTCTAGGTTACATTTCATTGCATTGAATCTAACTCAACCTAGACTTTGTCTTATAACCCTTGGAAAATGTTTTCAAAAGCTAACACACCATGCACATTAGTTGGATTCTTTGGTGTTAGCACTCGGAAGCAAGGGTTGAAGTGGTAGAAAGGTGTTTGGGGTCTCTCTCCCTCCTGCTGAGCTTGCGAGGCAGGATTCGGTGATTTCCGGAGAAATCCCATTAGAAAAAGAGCTGAGTTTTGAGCGTCAGACGCTGGGTTCCTGGAGCGTCTGACCATTGGTTGCATGCGTCCGACGATCCCCAGACTTGCTGTTCACTGTGCAAAAGCGTCGGACAGTGAGGGTTAGTCTGACGGTGAGCGTCGGACACCGTCCGAGGCTTTCTGGAACTCTCTAGAAGCGTCAGACGGTAAACTTCTTTGGTCCGACACACTAACACGTGAGCGTCCGACGGTGGCTGAGTCAGTTAGCTGCTGTGAGAGTTGGACAGTCCGACGAGTTGAGAAGGGTGAGCGTCGGACTATTGGCTGACAGTCCGACGGCTTGGCGAAGTGGAGTTCACGGCGTCGGACATTATGGTTTAGTCTGACGCAGGGCCTCGGACTAGCGTCCGACGGTTATTTTGTCTCTGCGAGCTCTCTGGAAGCGTCGGACGCTAGAGTGTGTTGGTCCGACGCTATCTGGTTCGACGTTCTGTAAAGTGGTGCGAACTGTTAGCCGTTGGAGATCAGCGACTGTGGTTAAACTAAGTTGACACATGGCGAGCATCCGAGCGTCGGACGCTAGTGTTTGGTCCGACGCGTTCAGTTCGATGGTAGCGTCCAACGGCAGAAAAAGGGTGTTAACGGCTGTTTTTCAGTGGGTAACGGCTAGGAGTGCACTTAAGGGTATTTATACTCCTTCCCTGGTCACTTGGTGACTCTCTTGCACATTTTATTCATTGCCATACACCTGTGAGCACTCTCTAGCCTCCCACTCACTCACTTGTTCATCTTTGATCATCTTTGTGAGTTGAGTGATTCTCAAACGCATCATTGCTAGTGTTTCGCATTCTAGAGCACTTGAGAGCAAGCCAAGGCTGAGTTCTTATTCTCTTGTGGCATTGCCGTGTCCCTAGCGGCTTGGAGGTGATTCCGGTGTTGAGGCTGATTGGTGATTGTTCAAGCCCATACCGAAGGTTGATTTTGAGAGGTTCTTGCGGTTATTTCCCGGCGGAGTGTCAAAACCGACTCTAGTGGATTGCTCGTGGTGGATAGCCACTTCTCTTGTGTTGGTGAGCGGCTCCCAGTGAGGGATTAGCATGTGAAGCCTAGCTCACAACCCACCAAGGAAGACCAGTGCCACAACGAGGAGTAGCGTGACGGCGATCACGTGAATCTCGGTAAAAATTGAGTGTTCTCTCTTCTCCACCTTCGAGTGGATGATTGGTCTTTCGGCATTCTAGTGGTTGATCCCTTAGTTTTCATATTGATCATTTCCCGGTAATTGGATCAACCTCTACTCTTCTCGGTGGTATTGCTTTATCGTTCTCTTACTCACTTGCGCATATTACTTGTTTAGGTGCCTTCTCCTTAGGTTTCGAAGGAGTGGGTTTCTTGCGATTGAGTGCATACCTTTGAGAGTAGTATATTGTGCTAGGGGCTTGTATAGAGTAGCTTAGAGCTAGTGCTTTGCGATAGCCTTGTTAATTTCTAACTTTTGCTTAATTGCTCTGTAGAAATTTTTATAGGCTATTTAACCCCCCTCTAGCCTATCCGGTCCTTTCATTTGGTATCAGAGCCGAGGTCACCACCGTTTGAAGCTTAACATCCTTGTGGTGCAAAATGGCTCAAATCAATGTGTTGGGAAAGCCGCGAAAGTTTGATGGCACAAGCTATGACCATTGGAAGAGGAAGATGATTGTGCACTTCATGACCATGCGTATTGATGTGTGGAAGGTGACGGAGACAAAGATTGAGTATGAGAATGCTCAAGCTCCCACCGATGCTGATAAGAGGAAGATAGAGTGCAATGCCCATGCAATCAATGCACTCTACACCGCTCTTGAGTCTCATGTATTTGAGCAAATCAAGAATCTTGATTTGGCTCATGACATTTGGAAGCGGTTGGAGGAGACCTATGAAGGCACACAAGAGGTCAAGAATGCCAAGGTCTACATGTTGAGGGAGAAGTTTGGTACATTTAAGATGAATGATGATGAGAGTGTGCCGGAGATGTTCAACCGGTTACAAGTTATTGTGAATGACTTGAAGAGCTTAGGTGAAAACATCAAGGACAAGGACTTTTCTCACAAGTTCTTGAGATGCTTACCCCCAAGGTTTGCAATCATCAAGACATTGCTAGCAAGAGAAGACTTCAGCAAGAAGAAGCCTAACCAAATCTTCGGTGAGATCATCACTCAAGATATGAACAATGAGGAGGAGGTTGAGGAGAAGAAGAAGAAGAGTGTGGCTCTCAAAGCTACACCCTCCAAGAGCAAGAGCAAAGTCAAGATGATTAAGCTAGAAGAAGAATCTACTTCAAGTGATGATGAAGATGATGAGGCTATGACTCTTCTAGTGCGTAAGTTTGGCCGGTTCATGAAGAAGAAGGGCTGTGGTCAAGGCAAGAAGAAGTTCACTTCCAAGAATAAGCAAGAGCCTAGAAGATGCTTCAAATGCAAGAGCTTAGATCACTTAATTGCCGATTGTCCTCTCAATAGTGACAATAACAATGAGAGTGATGATGACAAGAAGAAGAGCAAGAAGAAGGACAAGAAAAAAAGAAGAACAAGAATGTGACACTCAAGAAGAAGAAGAAGAAGAAGAAGAAGAAGAAGAAGAAGAAGAAGAAGAAGAAGAAGGGGCAATCATATTATGTCACTTGGAATGATAGTGATGCATCTACCGATGATGATGATGATAGTGATGATGAGAGCAAGACCATCAAGAAGAAAGCCATTGCTAGTATTGCTCTCAACAACAAGCTATCTCTCTTCGACACTCCATCCACATGCTTGATGGCCAAGCCATCCAAGGTACAATCCGATAATCAGAGTGATAAGGAGGAGTTCTCATGTGATGAGCTTATGTCCATGCTTGATGATGCCAATACTTATATTGAGGCCAAGAGAAAGGAGTGTAAAGAATTGCGCAAAGGCAAGTTAGCCATTGAGCAATCATTTGATGAGCTTTTGAAGTCTCATGAGAGGCTAATGGAAGCCCGTGAGAACTTCAAGATGGCTCAGTCCAAACTAGAGAAAACTCATTCCTCTCTAGTGGCCAAAAATAAGAAGAGGGCATCCATCAAGACATGTGACATGGGTTCATCATATGACATCTTTAGTGACAAGTCAATTCCTTCTACTACTATTGTTGTCACTAACCCTTCTTGCGGCTCTACCACTCCTATTTCACATGAAGTTGATGACTCTAAGTCCTTACTTGTGGTGAAAAACAAGAAACAAGAACCTCAAGGAGGAGGTCAACAAGCTCACCCGTGCCTTAGGTAATGTCTATGGTGGGGATGCCCGCTTGCTAAAGTGCTTGGGTAGCCAAAGATTTAGTCACTCTAAGGAGGGACTAGGCTATACCCCCAAGAAAGGCAAGGCCGCCTTTGCAACTCGCAAAGCTAGTTTTGTGAGGAGCAATGGTAAGTATTGCCAAAGATGCAAGAAAGTGGGGCATCATGAGCAATATTGCATGGCCAACAAGATCAAGCAAGTCAAATTTGCTAGTGTGACTTTAATTCGCCTTGATTCTTGTTACATGTCACTAAGGGAGTGAAGGGTGTTAAAGCCAGGTGCATTGGTACACCAAGAGGCAACCCAAGGATGAGATCCATTTGGGTTCCTAAGTCTTTGGTCACTAACCTCCAAGGACCCAAGAATGCTTGGGTATCTAAAATAATTGATTTACTCTTTGCAGGTCAATTACAAAGCCAGAGGAAGACATTGGGTGCTTGATAGTGGATGCACTCAACACATGACCGGAGAGTCTAGTATGTTCAATTCCATCAACACAAGTGGTAGCCAAGAATTTGATTCTATCACATTTGGTGACAATTGCAAAGGCAAGGTGAAAGGATTGGGCAAGATTGCTATCTCCAATGATATGAGCATATCCAATGTGTTGCTAGTTGAATATCTCAATTTCAACTTATTGTCGATTGCACAACTTTGTGATTTTGGTTTCAAGTGCATGTTTGGGATTGATGATGTTGAGATTGTTAGTGTGGATGGTTCCAACTTAATCTTCAAGGGCTTTAGATATGGGAACCTATACTTGGTGGATTTCAATGATAGTGAAGCTAAACTCTCATCTTGTTTGATCTCAAAATCAAGTTTTAGTTGGTTGTGGCATAGAAGGCTTGGACATGTTGGAATGAAGCAACTTGGAAGATTAGTGAAGCATGACATGGTTAGAGGCTTGAAAGATGTGCACTTTGAGAAGGATAGGTTGTGTAGTTCATGTCAATTTGGAAAGCAAGTTGGAAATACACATCCTAAGAAAGGCATGATGAGCACACCTAGTCCACTTGAGCTATTGCACATGGATTTGTTTGGTCCAACCACATATGCAAGTATTGGAGGAAAGAAATATGGCTTTGTGATAGTTGATGACTTCTCTAGATACATTTGGGTCTTCTTTCTCATTGACAAGAGTGAAGTGTATGAAACCTTCAAATCTTTCATCAAGAGAAGCCAAAATGAGTTTGATATAAGGGTGAAGCAAGTGAGGAGTGACAATGGTAGTGAGTTCAAGAACACAAGAATTGATGAGCTATGTGATGATTTGGGTATCAAGCATCAATTCTCGGCCAAGTACACTCCACAATTAAATGGTCTTGTTAAAAGAAAGAATAGAACTCTCATTGATATGGCAAGAATAATGCTAAGTGAATATAATGTTAGTGCTGAGTTTTGGGCCGAAGCTATCAATACGGCTTGCTATATTAGCAACCGTCTTTATTGTCGTCCAATGTTGAAGAAGACACCCTATGAGCTTTTGAATGGAAGAAAGCCCAACATTGCATACTTAGAGTATTTGGATGCAAATGCTACATCTTGAAGAAGGGCACTCGCTTAGGTAAATTTGAGAAGAAGTGTGATGAAGGATTCTTACTTGGATACTCAACTACAAGCATCGGGCGCCAGAGTGTGTTGGTCCAACTCTATCCGGTTCGACGGTCTGTAAAGTGGCGCGAACTGTTAGCCGTTGGAGATCAGCGACTGTGGTTAAACTAAGTTGACACGTGGCGAGCATCCGAGCGTCGGACGCTAGTGTTTGGTCCGACGCGTTCAGTCCGATGGTAGCGTCTGACGGCAGAAAAAGGGTGTTAACGGCTGTTTTTCAATGGGTAACGGCTAGGAGTGCACTTAAGGGTATTTATACTCCTTCCCTGGTCACTTGGTGACTCTCTTGCACATTTGATTCATTGCCGTACACTTATGAGCACTCTCTAGCCTCCCACTCACTTGTTCATCTTTGATCATCTTTGTGAGTTGAGTGAATTTCAAGTGCATCATTGCTTGTGATTTGCATTCTAGAGCACTTGAGAGCAAGCCAAGGCTGAGTTCTTATTCTCTTGTGGCATTGCCATGTCCCTAGCGGCTTGGAGGTGATTCCGGTGTTGAGGTTGATTGGTGATTGTTCAAGCCAACACCGAAGGTTGATTGTGAGGGGTTCTTGCGGTTATTCCCCGGCGGAGTGCCAAAACCGACTCTAGTGGATTGCTCGTGGTGGATAGCCACTTCTCTTGTGTTGGTGAGCGGCTCCCGGTGAGGGATTGGCGTGTGAAGCCTAGCTCACAATCCACCAAGGAAGATCGGTGCCACAATGAGGAGTAGCGTAACGGCGATCACGTGAACCTCGGTAAAAATCGAGTGTTCTCTCTTCTCCACCTTCGAGTGGATGATTGGTCTTCTGGCATTCTAGTGGTTGATCCCTTAGTTTTCATATTGATCATTTCCCGGTGATTGGATCAACCTCTACTCTTCTCGGTGGTATTGCTTTCTCGTTCTCTTACTCACTTGCGCATATTACTTATTTAGGTGCCTTCTCCTTAGGTTTCGAAGAAGTGGGTTTCTTGCGATTGAGTGCATACCTTTGAGAGTAGTATATTGTGCTAGGGGGCTTACATAGAGTAGCTTAGAGCTAGTGCTTTGCGATAGCCTTGTTAATTTCTAACTTGTGCTTAAGTGCTTTGTATAAATTTTTATAGGCTATTCACCCCCCTCAAGCCTATCCAGTCCTTTCAGCTTGGCACCCCTCTCCCCCGTGAGGCGGCCGTGCTGTACTGGCCAGGGATGAGAGGGGCTGTCACACCCAATTTTAAGGATAAAATGGGATGCATAATCTTATGTGCGCCCAGAGATCAGTCACATACATAAGCCAACAAATTGCATAAATTCTATCATAACCAATATTTAATACATAGCGAATAATATCAAAGTCATTACATAGCGGAAAAATAAAGATAACTCTCGCGGTAGCTCCATAGCACAGGGACGTCGACTGGTGAAGCACAAGTCTAGTAGTCCTCTGGGTAGTCCTCATCACTATCACCATCTGTTACCCATCCGGGATTTTTAACCAAGTAATGAAAAATAAACAAGCGTAAGTACATGTCGTACTCAACAAGACTAGCATGGGTTAATGAGGCTCAAAAGGTTGACACGGTTTTAACAGCAGGTTGCTTTTAATTAATCATCATTTTATGCAGTTGGATAGCAACAAATGGATAAGCCCATTATCATGATCATAGTAAACATAATTGATGAGTAGCAATAAATAGATTTAGCAATAAGTAAGCATCACCCCAAAAGATATCTACTCCGCAAGACGTCCAAGGCCGCTTTTGACCGTGAGCTCGGCTAGTATACCAGTTTTACACTCTGCAGAGGTTTTGCACTTTCACTATGAGCCGTGATTCCCATTTGCTCGGGTTAATTACTCCCATAACACTACCAAGGTGAGTGAGCAGGGTTTCACTATGAAGTCTTTCAAAGAACTTCGCCTAACAAGTTAGGACCGCTAGGAACCCGGTAAGCAGATGTAGAGCCCCCCTTCTTCGTGGCACAAGGTCATGCAGATTATACACACTCGGACAGGAGCCGCACTATACCCGAGTCGGCAGGTCCCATCACGCCTTTCGGTAACCTCTAACAAGCTAGAAAAAGTGCCCATACTTGACTAAAACCAGAGCCATGTAGCCCTCATAGTTGCACTGTCAATCCCGGTGTCATACTTACAGATCATTATCAAAGGTGAAGGATTTTGAGCATCACAAAACTATGCTCGAATCCCCTAGTTCCCTGTTGCTAAAAAGGCATCTTTTAATCATATTGCATAATCAATTAATCAAGTTTACATGATCATGATTCCCAAAAGCGCACTAGCAACATTTACCATATGCATAATCCCATAAGTGGCAAGGAACAGGGTAACAATGCTAGGAAATAACTATGGTTAACAAGGAAGACACATGCAAATACAATTATTTATTTGGTGAATAGGACAACAAGGATGATCCATACTAATACTTGCCTTGATCAGCAAACTCCTGGTGATCCGGGTTGTCGCAGTACTGATCTTGATCACCCACGTAAAGCTCACCGTCTATACTCGATCCATCATAACAACACACACGCATACAGGGGCAATCATGCATACAAACAAGAGTTTTCATTAGAACAGTACACCAACAGAGAGAAAAATAAATTAAAAAGGTTACAAAACAAATCTACACGTTGCTACGATCACATCGATATAAAGTTTGCACAAATCGGATTTTAAACGAGGAAGATATGAATTTTACAAGATTTAAAATAGAATAGTAATAGATTAAATATAATCTCGAATTTTAAGAGTGGAAAATATACGAAACAGTGGTACCATCAGATAGATTATGAAATTACGAATCTAACGCAATTTGAATAGTTCAAATCGGAGCTAAAACGTGGAAATTATAAATGAAACAATTTTGAATTCAAATCTGAAAACACATTTTCATATATACCGAAAATAAATACGCCTTCAAACGTAATCTACTGAATACGCTAAGGGCTGCGGGCTAAGCATTAAAAACCACAGGGGGTTATTCGCAAAAACGTCGGCCGAATCGGTATGGGCTGCTCTTCGGCCGTCCGATTAAATATCGACGGATCAGATTAAAAGAGAGGAGGGGTGGCGGTGCTCTCGGCCGGAAAACAGAGGCCGACGGCGGCGCCATGGCCGAAGGGCCGCCGGAGAAGGTGAACTCGGCCTTCGATGCATGAAATAGGTCGGGAAGGGTACCCATAGATCGGGAAGAGCATCGCAAGCTCACCTAGGGTGATGGGAAGGTCGGAAATCGACTCGGAGATAGCTCGCGGCGTGATCCGGCGGACGGTGGATCTCTGCAACGGCGGCGGAGGCGTGTCAGTGCACAAATCAAAGGGGGAAAGTGCCCGGGAACTTCACAAGATCACAGCGAAGCTCCTCAAAGGCTTACCGGGAGGAAATTGGTGGCAAATCGAGCTAATTGCTCGCGGCGGCGGCTGCTCGGTTCTCGCGGGAGCTCGGCAGTGGCGGCGAGAAGAGGCGGCTAGGGTTAGGTGACGGCTACGGGGGGTGTGGCGCTGCTTAAATACTCCCGAGGTGTGACGACAATCTCGGAGATTGAAACAAACTCGAATAGCGGAGAAATCGGCTTCGACCGTTTCTTCTCTGCTTCGGACTCTCGGCGCGGCGACGAACTCGGCTTCGGCCGTTTTCTTTCTTGCCCGCGTCGGACTCTCGGCGAGCAGCAGAGGGAAACAGGGGAGGGGCTGTCCTGGGGGTCCCACTGGTCGGTAGCACCGAGCGCGGGGTCGGGCTGGCAGTCACGGCAGAGGGACGCTTCGCGCGCGCGTGCTCGGCCGCGGCGGACGAACACGGCAGCGGCGTCTCTGTTCGCGCGGCGAGGGAGGTGGAGAAGGAAGGGCTGACCCGTGGGTCCCGCTCGACAGTCAGAGGGGGTAAGGGAAAGGGAGGGAGCAGATCGGCCGAGCTGTCCTCGGGCCAGAAAGGAGAGGGGAAGGGCTCTGCTCTATTTCCTTTTTCCATTTTCCAAAAGGATTTTCAAACTGGGTTTTGAAATATTTGAGAAATTCAAATAAGCTACAATAGTACAAAGAAGAAATGCTCCAGCATGAATGCATCATACATGTGTATGACCTAGGTTTGATTTTATATTTGAGAAAAATTATTATTTCCCTATATTGGAATGATCAATTAATTGCACAATTAAATAAATTTCTACTATTTAAAAGAATGCAATTTTTCGGGTGTTACAGGGGCCTGGGGGACCGTCGCCGTCACCGTTGCGGGCCTGTGCTGCCTTCCTAGCTTTGGCCGGGGTCGCGGCCAGTGCGGCCAAGCTGTGGCCAGTGCGGACGGGCTGGTGGCCGGCCGTAGCCGGAGCGGCTGGGCTGGTGGCCGGAGTCGCCGGTTGGGAGCTCATCCTCGCGGGCATCCTCGGCGGTCGGCGATGGCGTCGTGGCCGGGGCCAAGGAACCCCTGGTGACTGTTGACACCAGAAGTGGCAAACAGATATACCGCAAGCGTACGGTAGTCAATGTAGCCTTCACTGGGAGTATTCCAGATATCGTATTTTCCACGGGGAACGTGAAGTGTTTTAACTAGGTTCAAGATCGTCCAATGATGAGACAAAGGATCTATGGTAACTGGGTAGAGAGGTTCTTATGTAGCAAAGATATCTAGTCTTGGTGTTCTAAGTATAAAGAGGTTTACCACCTCCTCCCTTTACAAGAGGCGACAGACAAAACAGTAGCAGATATAACTCCTACCCGAGGCGACTATGCAGTTGTATTGATGCCCTGCCGTTTTAATAACTTGTCTTACACATGTGGTGGGATACTAAGACCAGACAAGGCTGCCACCACTTGCTGACACCCACAAACAATCTGTGCGACAAGCGGCCTACACTGGTAAGATATAGCCTAGACACCACGTCTACACTATACTTACTACTCTAATCCTTGCAAGAGACTAGAGCACTTCACTAAGTAAAGCAATGTACAAGCAAAGCAAATATATACTTATAGTACCAGAACTAGAATATCAAATACTTAGAAGGACTCAGATATAAAACTTACTTGAAGATTCGCATCCGCTGAGATACACCTTGGAGAAGATTCCTAACAGGTCCGGGGCTTTCTCTTGAAGACTTCCCTCACTCTCTCCCAACTAGCGCAACACTATAGCAGAGCTAAAGATACTATATAGTGGTTTCTCCTATGAATCATGCTCTAGAGTGAAGGCCTATGGGGGGTATTTATAGGGGGAGGTGGAGTAGAGGCTACTCCATCGCCATGTCATCAATCCGTATGCTTCTCCTTCTCAACCCTTGGATAAACCGACCTTGAAACCGCCCCAAATGGATGGCAGTGATGAAACCAGCATGTGGGAAGCATGCATAAGTCGATGGGAAGCCAACCGACCTGGTTGGGCCCAAAGTGGGGGTCGGGCGACACCCCTATGGCAGGTGGGCCCAACCAGGGTCTTCTAGAAGGTATTCCCACCTCGCTGGAGTGACACTGAGCTTCGGGGCCCACAAAGGTGGGGTCGACCAACCCCCTTTGGTGGAACCAAAGGTCCATCTTCTGCAGGTGGCTTCTACATGCAATTCTAATCACAATGGTGGTACTGGCTTGCCCAAGGTAGGGTCGGCCGACCCCATCATTGTGTCCATCTTTTGCACATTGTCTTAAGAAGTTATGATGTTAATGATTGTAAAGTTGTTTTGTCATTTGGCCATACTTGTTCGGTTGCCCAACCTTCATATGGAGCTTCTGGAAACTGAAAAGTACATGTTCTGAGTGCCTGCAACTAAATAATGACAAGTACATGTGGAACCAAGTTATTTGTACCTAATTCACTATGTGTTTGGTGGTTTCCTTCCAGAAAGAATGTCTTGTTGACGGTTTTGATAGGGTAAAAACATGGTATAACTACCGTCAATAGTGACTAGGGTCGAACAAGCTCTTGGGTGAAAACCCTGCCTGGCTTCGTGCTCGGGCCGATGGCGAAGGCGCGGCAGCGTCATCCACCTTCTTGAAGGCGTCGTCGCAGGCAGTTCGTCACTCGGGTCGTTGGGGCGTTTCCTAGGACGAAAGTCCTCCTTGTGCTTCAATCAACGTTGTTGATGTCTGTGGACATCATGCCTTCCCTGGAGGCTTCGTTGTTGACCACCTTCCGTCGCAGCCACTCCTCTGCTCGTGTTGTGCCTGCCTGTGCTTCAGTTGTCTTCTTGCGTGGATCTTTCCACCTCTGGTGTTGGTGTCGCTGATGTCGTCGTCTTCTCTTTCCCAGCGGCTACCTGGCCGCTGGCGGATACGTCTTCTTCTTCCCAGTGGCTACCTGGTCACTGGCGGACGTGGTCGTCTTTTTCTTCACAACGACTACCTGGTCGTTTGTGGATAGAGGTTTGGAGCTCTCCATAGTGGCTACCTGACCGCTGGTGGATACTCTTCGCAAGCGACTACCTGGTCGTTTTTGGATGGTGGTTTGGAGCTCTCCGCAATGGCTACCTGGCCGCTTGTGGATATGGTCGTCCTTATCTTCGCAGCGACTACCTGGTCATTTGCGAATGGATGCTTCAGCTCTCCGCAGCGGCTACCTGGTCGGTTGTGGATGAATGCTCAGCTTTTATCGGTGGATGCTTTGTCACCACGGCCTCACCCTTCTGTGTCGACCTTCGCAAGGATGTATCTTTTATTTGGTAGGCATAGTCGGTTGGTGTTTAGGGTTGGAGGTGCTCCCCCCCCCCCCCCCCGGGTGTATTCTTGCAGTTTGTCTGTGTGTTTAGGATCTCGCCGGTAATCCTTGAATTACCTGTGAATCCCTATATTCGTATTTTGGCCTTTCTTATGGCCCTTTTTCTTAATGAAATATGGGTAACAACCCGATCACGGAAAAAAAAACAATGCAGAAACGAGGCCAGCAAAAATTCAGCATAGCTAACTGGGCCAAGCCGACCCTGCAGCCTAGAAAGGAAACGTGCTGCAGCGGATTGTCGTCACCACTCACCAGCTGTTTCTCCATGGTCCAAACGTCGCAAAACCGTTGGCACGGCCCATATTGCTCAGCGCGGTCATGTTCGGAGCCCCCGCCGCATTTCGGCCGTGCGCTCTCCAGTGTTGTCCTCATGAATATTTTCAGCTCGTTTCTCTTTGGGAAAAAAAAAATAGCCTGCTGGTCTACGCTCTCCTGCTCCTCCTGAATCCCCTATCTACCCAAAAGACGAACGTTCTAGGCTTCTAGCAGTAGCAGAGAACATTCCCAAAAAAAAAAACCCCCTCCCTTGTTCTTTGAGAAATGGCAGCACGTCCGTACGTACGTACACGAAAGAACACAAGGATGTCGTGCCGTGGCCGTGCGATGCAATGCTAACAGCAACCAGCTCGCCTTTGCCGCGCACCGCCTTTGTGTGGCCGAGGAAACCCAGTCCCCGTCGTCGCTCGTCTACTTAACCCATTTCACTGTCAAGCAAAGGACACGTGCTGCGCTCGTTCGAGGACCTGGCTTATTGTGCAGCTGCTGCGCTCGCCAACACGCAGCATAGCATTAGCGCTCAACAGTCAACACCGCCATGGAGCTGCTGGTGCTCCTGCTCTTCCTCGCCCTCCCCGTGCTACCGGCGCGCTGCGGCGGCTCGTCGTCGGTGCCTCCGCCGCGGGGGCCGCTCCACCTCGAGCTGGCGCGTGTGGACGACGGCGCTGCGGCGACCGCCAACCTCACGGTCCACGAGCTCATCCGGCGCGCCGTGCAGCGCAGCCTTGACCGGCCGGGGATCGTGGCGGACGGCGGGGCGCGCAAGGCCGCGGCGAGCGAGGCCCCACTGGTGCCCGGCGGCGGCGAGTACCTGGTCAAGCTCGGGATCGGCACGCCGCAGCACTTCTTCTCGGCGGCCATCGACACGGCCAGCGACCTCGTCTGGATGCAGTGCCAGCCCTGCGTCAGCTGCTACCGCCAGGTCGACCCCATCTTCAACCCCACGCTCTCCTCCTCCTACGCCGTCGTGCCATGCAGCAGCGACACCTGCGCCCAGCTGGACGGCCACAGGTACGTACGCGCGCGCCTGCACGTCTGCACCACCACAAAGGTTACTACGTACTGTAGTACAATAGAGACGCAAATTAACTTATCTGACACCACACGCATGATGCATGCATATGATGCAGATGCCACGAGGACGACGACAAAGCGTGCCAGTACACGTACAAGTACAGCGGGAACGCGGTGACGAAGGGCACCCTGGCCATAGACAAGCTGGCCGTCGGCGGCCACGTGTTCCACGCCGTCGTCTTCGGCTGCAGCGACTCCAGCGTCGGGGGCCCTCCCGCGCAGGCCTCGGGGCTGGTCGGCCTCGGCCGGGGGCCGCTCTCGCTGGTGTCCCAGCTCTCGGTCCGCCGGTTCATGTACTGCCTGCCGCCGCCCACGTCCAGGACCCCCGGAAAGCTCGTGCTCGGCGCCCGCGCCGACGCCGTCCGGAACGTGTCAGACCGGGTGACCGTCACCATGTCGTCCAGCACGCGCTACCCTTCCTACTACTACCTCAACCTCGACGGGCTGGCCGTGGGCGACCAGACACCGGGCACGCCCAGGAACGCAACGTCGCCGCCGGTGCCACTGCTCACGGGTGGTGGTGGTGGTGGTGGAGGCGGTGGCAGTGGCGGTGGCGGCAACGCAAACGCGTACGGGATGATCGTGGACGTGGCGTCGACGATCTCGTTCCTGGAGGCGTCGCTGTACGACGAGCTGGCGGACAACCTGGAGGAGGAGATCAGGCTGCCCCGCGCCACGCCGTCGCTCCGCCTGGGGCTGGACCTCTGCTTCATCCTGCCGGAAAGCGTGGGGATAGACCGGGTGTACGTGCCCACGGTGTCGCTGTCGTTCGACGGGCGGTGGCTGGAGCTGGACAGGGACCGGCTGTTCGTGGAGGACGGCAGGATGATGTGCCTCATGATCGGCAGGACCACCGGGGTGTCCATCCTTGGCAACTTCCAGCAGCAGAACATGCATGTCCTCTATAACCTGCGCCGGGGCAAGATCACCTTCGCCAAGGCCAGCAGCTGCGACTCCTCGTCATAGATAGGTTCCCCATGGACTGGAAACTTGGTCTCGTGATCTTGTACTCCGTGCCAGGATCTTAGGGAATTTGCACATTGGAGATTAGATGCTGGTGCTCTGTATTAGCATTTGTCAGAAATTCCTGAACTGTATATGGAGAAACGCGTAGCCAGTCAGTAATCAGAGTAGCAAAAGGAGGGAGCAGCACACGAGGAGAAACTCTAAAACTGCTGATAAGATTCTGGTCGAATATGAAATCCGTTTATTAACACTGATAGTGAGATAAACCTGGAAAGTCTACAAGGATGTCAACTTTTTTTGTAGCATATAATAGTTGCGCCCATCGTTTGTTTGGTTCCTTCATCTATTATCTGGTATTCATTTGTTGCTCATTGCTAGAAGTATAAAGCAAAGCAAAGGATTGCTCTCCTAGTAGTTCAGAAAGAAAAAAAAAAAGTGAATAGAAGGGGAAACCAACAGACTTTTGCAGACCACACGGTAAACAGGAATATAATCGTGTAATGTAGCCACTCAAAAAGCAGCTTACAAGAATATAGCGATGTTTGGGCATGAATGAATCCTAACTTTATTCATAAATCATTACCCTCCAAACAAGGGGTAAATGTGATTTTTTTTTTGTCACTTAGATAACTCGGTGTCAGAATACTCACGCACAGCATTCGCCAGTTCTTGGACATGTTCGTCTACAACTCCTGACAAGAAATATTTGAACAATGTAGTCCAAGCCACATGTATTGTACTGTTTTGAATAAGAACTCTATAAAAGAGAGAGAACAAAATGTAACCTTACCTAATTTGCTTAACGCATCCTGAAGTTTGAACAAATACTCTTTGTTAGGTCCAGATGGGCCTTGAGCAAGGTAAATTTGCCTAAACACGGCAAGAGTTTTCTTAGGGAACTAAACAGGGCACAGGAATACTTTCAGTTGCACTTGCACAATCTAGTCATGCAAAGGTTCATGGGATGTCATACCTGGCCATTTCTTCCAAAGGTGCAGGACCAAGATAGTTTTCATTGCTCTCCTTATTAGCGGTGGCGAAGTATCTGTTATTCATGTACTTATTCAGTTCCGACAGTGAAGTTTTGTATGTTGAAATGCTTATTTAAAATTATATGACCACTTACACCATCACATTTTCGACAGCTGGTACTTTGGGCGATGAATCCTGAAAGTTGTTACAACTTAATACTCCGTAGCAGTTACATGTGGAACATTATCGAAACTTCGAAATGGAAATAGATCCAGCCCTCATATCTTACAGTATACAAGTGAAGGTAGACCTTCTCATCATATTGCTTCTCCCTGACTTCAAGATACTGCAATTCAAATCTGAAGATAAATGCCAATAGAAGCAATATAAAGCTGCAAGCAACATAAACACATAAAAGTACCAAAATTTCATAAGCCCATTCATATGAGTTTTGGTCGATCAACCAATCCCTACATCTCCACAATGACAAGTAACACCAGCAATATCCCAATCATGAAACATCAACTAATTGAGTGTCATCATGGGACAGACAGTTGCGCACAATCAGTACTAGTGAACAAAACAAATCTGCCCGGCTTGCAATAAACATACCTCCAAAGCTATCTCCTTATCTTCCTCCTTTATTTTGTAAGCAACTCCCCACTAAAAGATGTAAAATACACAGATTAGCTCACATAATCAATCGCATGAACTGTGAAGAGGATTACGAGGCTATCCAAACTAATGAGTAAAACAAATACATAAAAAACATGACTGGATAGGGGATTAACATTATCCATGAATTTACTAATTCATTTGGTTTGTGCATCCTAGTAATCAGGCAGTTGTTAGCAGTTACAATAACAGAGTAGGAGGGTGGACATGAGAAAGGGCGTACGCAGGTCGCTCCGGGGTGGTGCTCGATCGTGACGGTCCTCCCGGGGAACTCCGGCGTGCCCCTGTGGTCCGTGCTCCCTGTCCACCGGCCGGCCGCCAAAGGAAGGAGGAGTAATTTGAGGGCGCAGCCGTGAAGACGGACGGGATTGCAGGCGCAAGCAGGTAAGCAGCAGGGTGTGGAGGTTACCCTGGTAGAAGACGCGGCGGTAGTCCCTGACGAAGCCGACGACGCGGGCGTCGTAGGCGAAGCCGGGGTTCCAGATCAGCGAGCCGTACCCGAACACCCAGATCGGAGACATGGCCGCCACGCCTCCTCCCGGCGTCTCCTTTCCCTCCGGTGGAAGTGGAATCGTGGATGGTCTGCCACGGAGTAGCCGGGGACGGCGGCAGGCCCCACGCAGGGGAATCGCCGCTGCAGGCTTGCTCCTCCTCTAGTAGAGCGGTAGGTGCGTGTGCCTGTGCGTGCACGAGTAGCAGCAGGCAGGCGAATCACGCAGAAATCGATAGCCAGACGACAACTTGCCAGTCATATTCTCTCCTTTATTTATTCCCTTTTCATTTTTGTACCAACGTGACAAGTGGCTAGAAATGAATTTTCTGTTGATCACGTTTCTGTTACGTCATGGTGTGCACCTCGTGGCTTACCTGCAATAGACGTTCTGAACTCTGAATAGAATTTCCCAAACGTCTTCACGTAACAGACCGAAAACATCTCACCTCTCTCAAGAAAAAAAAGATGACCGTTTCTGTCACACCTCACAGCTGGATGGGGTAACAACTAACAAACAAAGCATAGCAATACTTCCTCCGTCCCATAAAGACTGTCGTTTTAGAATTTTCAGATAAGACGTTTGACCATTCGTCTTATTTGAAAATTTTGTATAAATAATATTTATCTTATTATAATTTCTTTTATCATTAGAGGTACTTTAATAATTATTAATTAATTTTATATTTTGTACAAAATTTTTGAATAAGACAGACGGTCAAACACAGTTTCTAAAAAAATCTAAAACAACAGTCTTTTGAGGACGGAAGGAGTAGGTATGCGTCCTGGTGTGGCAAAAAGGTCATGGGCCTAACCGATCTATTCTCCAACAGCGAAGGCAAATTGCATGGTATCAGGGATTTGAGTGGTAAAGACCAAAGGTGGAAGCATGTAACACCGCCTGATGTTACAGTTAATTAAAACATGTCATGTCATTATATTTAATTTAATTGCTTGCATGTGACTATGTTTAGAGATCTTAGAGTGGTTTGATTATGAATGATGATGATTGTGCAATTTAACCCATAACTGAAACCCCAAAGATAAATTCAAAAGAAAATAAAAAGTAAGCCCTAATTGGGTCCTAAAAATATAATTCAAAAAATATAAGGAATCTGATAGAAGTATCCTAATAAAAGTTGTAGATCTTTTAAAATGGAATAACTTTTATTTTTGGATATTTTGAATTATACAGTGGAAATTCAAATTAAACTCAAAACAGTGCTTTGAAATTTAAATTTGAAATGCTATTTCAAAATTTATCAAGAATCTTCCCAAACTCTATTAATGAAAGTTGTAAAGATCAACAAATAGAACAACTTCTATTTTTGCAGATTTTTCAAGTTATATAGAAAACTTAGAGAATTTGATTAGATTGTGTTTGAAATTCAAATTTGGGGTTTACCCCCTTTCTGATATTTTCAAAAATATTTCGAATTTGAACTTGGTTCAAAAAGCAAAAATATTCTACACAAAATTCTCCACAACTTTTATTTCGGGTACTCCTACTGTAGTTATTCGAATTAGGCTATAATTAGCAAAAATAGGATTTGACCTTGCACTGCCCTACAGTACACGGGCCCCTACAGAGGGCAGGGCACGCGCGCGCGTGCGCCGCGCCGCGCGCCGGCCGCCGTCCGGCCGGCCGGGGCCCGGTCGCCGCCGCGTCTAGGTCACAGGGGGGTCCGGAGCCTCACTCGCCCTTATCCATCCCGTCCCTTTGCTTAAGGTCGACGAGTCTCACCCTTTCTCCCTCCCATCTCCCTCTCGGTCGTCGTCGTGCCGCCTCGGTGCCCGGCAGAATTCACCGTGCCCACTCCACCTCTACTCTCTCCATCTTGCCAATATCAAATCCACGTCTCTGCGAACCACCTAAGCCAGTTGGTACAGCTCTTGGTCGTCGGTGTTCCTCGCGCGACACGTTCCTCTTTCTCGGGTTCGGCGAGAGCTCCACCGCGGGCCTCATCGTCGAGGCCAGACCATTCGGGTGAGCTCTGGTCCTTGTGGTGGTGTGCTTCAGTCTCTGTAAACCCATTGTATGCTTATAGGCGTGGTGGTGTGCTTTCTTGTGCCGTAGGGTCGTCGGAACGGGGAACACGCCACCGGCGGACACCGCTGCACCCGTCGTCATCGTCAAACTCATCACCCTGCACTACCTCGTGCCCGGCCACCTAGTCAATCGAAGTCACGGTGAGCTCTTGTATTGATTGCGCACCTAGGCCCTAACGTTACCGTCCTGGACTCACCGGGGCACGGCACGCCGTCGCGGCCGAGCCGCCGCGGGCGCGGCCCAGCGTAAACCAAACCTTAGCCCGCCCTGCGAAGTGGCTCGTTAGGTTCGCTAGAGGCTTGGCTTTGTGTGAGTCGCTTCGCCGTCACCAGGGAAGCCGTGGAACAGCGGTTATCGCCGGTCAAGTCACGCCGGCGCTCGGTCAACGCTGGGGTGAGCTTGAGGGGCCTCGAGTTAGAAGGTAGGAAACATCAGGGGGTTATTTGCGAAGTTGATGACTCATATGAATAGTGTCGGGTGGATTACGGGTTGAGAGCTAGGTTTTTTCGAGGGGTTTTCTGCAAAACCTGCAGCGCGCGCGGGGGCGGGCTGTGCTGGGCCGGTTTGGCTTAGTGGGCCGCCTCGGGCTGCTTTTTTTTTTGTTATTCATTTTTCAGATGGATTTGAATCGATTTTCTGATTTATATTAAAAGTGAAAAGCGCTTGGCTTTATTATTTTTGTAGGAATATTTCTATGGCATCAAAAATTGTGAAAATATTAATGGATGATCTCTGTGATATGTAGTATTTTATAAAAATATTAACTGTATGATTTGAGTACTTTCTGTAAGCTCTAAAAATCAGTAGATTAATTGCTAAATGCAACTTTGAGCAATTTTAATTAATTCTTTGCAATTCCAAAAATCATGAGATTTATTTTGGTATTGTTTTGATGCAAGATCCATCTGTTGGTGAAGTTTGAGCTCAATTAGAAGTAATTTAATTAGTGGCTAATTAATATTAGGGTAATTGCTTAATTAAAATGTTGATTAAAGGTTAATGACTTAGGGTTTGTGTGATTTGAAGATTGATTGTGGTCTTAGGTCAAACACCCTTATGACTCTAGTGGCACTATTACTTGAACCGACAACCACGCACTGGGAGTGGAGAGATGGCGAGAGTAGCATGTACCCTCGCGGCCGACGTGCCTAGATAGGAGAGGAGTACTGTGCTCTCGGGTGACGTAGGACCGGTTCAGGTTTTGGAAAAGCCATGGTAGATGGGGTTGGCATATGCAAGCTTAGGTGCTACATATGCAGTGTGGATAGGGATCCCCAGCTGGGTACTAATCGATTTGAATCGTCGTTGCTCTTTGGTAAATGGAGACTTGATCCACCGCCCTACCCCAAAAAGTGGTTCGAAACTAGGATGTTTTTGAGAATGACTATGTAATTGGAATTGAAGGATATATGTGAAATAACTGAGAACTAAGGATATTGATTACAATAACATTGAGATAAAATATTGAAAGTAGAATTTAAGATTAGTAATGCTTTTTCACAAAATACTTTGACTCTTGCTAAAGCTTTACCTTGACTCCCCTCAGTCTGTATTCCTAAGTCTTATCTTTTTCTTTAGTCGGGTAAGTCTTACGTAGTACCCCAGTTGATAGGTCCAAGTAGGCTAGAGGGGGTGAATAACCTAATTAAAATCTACAAACAACACTTGAACAACCGGTTAGAAATAATTATGGCGAAGCGAATTATGCGCAAGCCTACAAGGGGGTTGCAAGCCTTCCTAATCGTTCTAACTAGAAGCACTAGAAGCACACAATCAACTAGACTTGATTGAGCTACTTACTCCTATGTGAACAAGCACACTACAACAACTACCTCTACTTAAGTAAAGTGCACAAGGTAAAAAGAGATGAGTGTAGAATACAATACCACCGAGTAGAGAAGTGTGATCCAATCACCGAAGAATATATATCAATCGCTCGAAGGTGATGATCCAAAGAAACCCAATGATCAACACAATATGAACACCAATTTATCCCAGGGTTCACGTGCTTGCCGGCACGCTACGTCCCCGTTGTGTCGACCACGACTCGGTGGTTCGGTTGGCTAATCGATCACTAAGATCAAGCTCAACAAATGAGCGCCCCAAGAACCTACCACGAGAGGGGTAACTTAATGACACGAGCAATCCACTAAGGTTACCTTTGGCACTCCGCCGGGGAAGGTACCAAAACCCCTCACAAGATCACCGGGAGTGGCCGGAGACAATCTCCAACTCCGCCAAGCTCCTTGTAACAACCCTAAAAATCCACACAGTCTAAAAATCCCAACCAATTAAAATTTTTCATTTATTTATTGTGAAAACCCATTTTTCTTGTGCAAGCATATAGGTTTCATTATGAAATTGGTAAATAAAGGAGTGTAGTTTGCATTTTAATTCCATTCACATAGAATAATAACTTATGCATCACATTTGGGATTTATTGCAATTTATGTTTGTATTTACTCAATATTTAAAATGGGCAATATACGTATATATACACTAAATTGAAAATAGAAAAGGAGAAAGAGAGCTAGGCCAGCCATTCGGCCAGCCGGGTCGCTAAGCCAGCCCAAGCCAGCCCGACCTTCCTCTCCTCACCTCACCGCGCGCGGCCCACGTTGCGGCTCGGCAGCGCGCGCGCGACCGGCACACACACGCTCGCGCTCGCTGCCAACCCGGCCCCGCCTGTCAGCCGCTCTCGCCCCCCCCTGTTCTTCTTCCTCACGAAGGCGACGCGCCTGCCGGGGGTGTCGCGCGAATGGCGTGACCCCGGTCCCACAGCCGACAGCATGGCAGAGCCCTGACCCCGCTGTCCCCCTCCTGTCCCCTCCTTTCTTGGCCGCCAAGCGAACCCGCGCCCATCCGGAGCCCTAGATCCACTCGAGCCACGGCCCTTCGATCGGTCGAGCGCGATCAAGACCGTTCGCCATTGGAGCTGGCCAAGCTCGCCTATAAAAAGGAGCACACCCCGAAGCCCTACCCTCATTTCCCCTCGCCACCACTGCAGCACAGACCGGCACACTGCACCAGACCGAGAGAGAGAGAGAGCGTAGGAGAAGGGCGGAGCAGAGGAGGAGAAGCTGCCGGAGCGCCGCCGCCGCGGAGCACGCCGAGCCAGACACGGAGGAGAAGCCCGAGCTGCGGACGAGGAGCGGCACGGCACTGCGATCGCTCTGCACGGCTCCAACTCGCCACTGCACCGCCATCCTAGCTTCACCGACACCACGGTGAGCCACCGCACGCTATGTCCGAACCTTGCCCTGCTTTTGCCATGGCGTTCCACCCTCGGGACGCGCAGGCACGAGCCTTTACCGGCTCGGGAAGATCACCTGCACCATGCACTCATTCGACCGGCCGAAACCCCCGGACTACAAGCTTGCTAGACCGAGAACGCAGCACGACGCGTTCTCGGCGGAGCGCGTTCACCACCGACGCGTTCCGACGCCGAATCACCCATTCCGAGCAATCCGACTAGCACCCGTATAGGTTAGAGCATCGTGGAGCACCGCCACGACCCCCTCGAGCTAGCTACGCGGATCTAAGCGCTAGAGGAAGCCTGAATCGCCTTGGCCGCGTGCGCCGCGACCTTACCGGAGCGCCGCCGCGAGCCGTCGCCAAAAGAAGGTCATGCCATGGCTAAAGTTCGCCACTAGAGTGTTGTATGCTTCTCTGGCCTCACTAATTTGACAAGACCGCATTCGATTGAACTAATACATGGTCGTAGCCGCGATGCCGCCTTCCGCCGTCGTCGGCGACACGCCGCCGCCACAACCGAGCACCTTGGAAAGCTCGGTAGCCAAAATTGGTAGTTGGTATACCATCGCCATAGACCCTGGACGCGTATACATCTCCTAGAAGACCTCCTTAGCCCCGCCGGAACCTCACAGTCGCGGCGACATCGCCGCCGACACGTTCCGCCTCGCCTAAATCCGTTCCGAGTACCCCCGGTCGCCTCGCGCTGCGGAGAAAGGCCGCCGAGGTTCGCCAAGTCTGCCTCGGCACCGCCGCTAGATAGCCGAGCCCCGAATCACGACTGTCGCCTTGGCTACGTGCGCCTCCACCTCGTCGGAGAACCGCCGTATGCCGAGGGAGAGAAGGAGGCCATACCACGACTCTAACCAGCCACCATCTGGTCGGACGACTGCCTGAGCACGCCAATTGGGGAAAGCCGAGCCCTGTCTTGCCGAAATATGGTCATCGCCGCCCTGTCATCGTCCGCCGCACCGGAGAGACACCGCCGCCTTGAACAGACGCCCTGGAACCCTGCTAGCACCGAATCTCCGATTCGCCCGAGCCTCCCCGGTAAACCTCGGGAGAACGGCACCCTCGGGCGCCCAAATTTCCGATTCGCCCGAGCCTCACCGGGAGAGCTCGGGAGAGCAGCCCCCTCGGGCGCCCAAATTTCCGATTCGCCCGAGCCTCCGCGGGAGACCTCGGGAGAACGGCACCCTCGGGCGCCCAAATTTCCAATTCGCCCGAGCCTCACCAGGAGAGCTTGGGAGAGCAGCCCCCTCGGCGCCCAAATGTCCGATTCGCCCGAGCCTCCGCGGGAGACCTCGGGAGAACGGCACCCTAGGCGCACCAAATCTCCGATTCGCCCGAGCCCCCCCCGGGAGAGCTCGGGAGAGCGGCACCCTCGGCGCCCCGAATTTCCGATTCGCCCGAGCCCCGCCGAGGTACGCCGAACTATGCCGAGCCCCGCCGAGCTACCCCCGACCACCGCCGAGCTCCGCCGAGCTACCCCCGACCACCGCCGAGCTACCCCCAACCACAACCGAGCTACCCCCGACCACCGCCGAGCCACGCCGAGCTACGCCAACTCCGGCAACTCTCTGGGAACCAGCATCGAATACCTGGTAGGCGACCATCGGGTCTGTGTTCTGACGAAGCGCCACATGCCGCACTACTGGACCCGCGCGCCACGTGGACCAATCCCGAGCTGCCCCTGATTAACCGACCAATTTTCCCATTTTTAGAGAATAGGATAATCTTCGGAAATTCATAACTTATTCATACGATGTCCAAAAATTGCGCACCATATATCAAAATTCTCAGAAAAATGAGATCTACAATCTAAGACTATGTTTGAGTGCATTTGGCTCTTTGTTTTATTGGATTTTTCTGAAATACTCTATAGGAGTCGCTGACGCGACTGTTTCGTGTTTGATTTCAGAGCCGGAGGAGGATCTGACTAAGGAAGACGACCACGAGTACTTTCAGGAGCTAGGAGACGACTACGAAGGTGCCACGTCCCACCAAATCCTTAGATCCCATTTACGCATTGCAAATGATATTGTTGCTATTGCTTTATGATTATGTATGGATTGGTTGCATGGTAGTATATTTGAATTCCCTGCCTTGATAAGACTTTACCCTGCTGTCCGCTGTTAGGTTAGCTGCTGCTTAATCTACTGTTACTCTTCCACTACTTTCTACTTGCTATATGCTATGTGGTGGAATTGGGACGGTGTATAACTGATTATAACCACTGGGAGAGAGTGCTGCGTGCGTCTTGGGTGCGTGGTAAGGGTTGATGTCGACCAAGTGGGATGTGAGACAAGCCCATGGGGCAAGTCGTGCCGGGGGTGCAACCTGGGCATCCCCAAGCGAGATACCTGTGGCGGGTAAAGTTGTTGAGGAGATTTCGGGTGGGATAGCCTTGGTGGTTTGAAGCCCGTGGACGGAGGTGCTGTGATGGCACGGGGAGAGTATCCCCTAAGTGAAGATGCCTGCTTGGTCAAACCTAGGACGGACTAGTTTCAGGTTCATGGGAATCCTTTTCTACTCATTCGCTTCTGATGGGCGGGAGACGGCTGGACTACTTGGTAGGACGGTGCCACTACTGCTAGGTTGAGAGGTGATAAGGGTGGGCGGAGACGGTCGATGGGTTCCCGTTCCGTTCTAGATGCGCAGTACCACTGGATGGGCCCGGTACTGTGTCTCCCAGTCTCAGCATAACGGTGTAGGATCCAGAATATCCCAGGGCTGAGTGGTAGGGTGGCATCGACCTAGGCAAGCAAGCACCCGGAATTCTGCCTAGGTGTTTGCGCAACACCTATGATGGCTAATCTTGTGGGTAGTGAAACCTCTGCAGAGTGTACGGTTGATCGATCGATACATATGCCAACTTGTTGGCTATGGACCTTTCCTGTGAAGCTTCTACTAGTGTAGTGAGTGTTCTCTTCTCCCCCTGGATGACATTTTTCTGGCAGTGTACCCGTTGTGGTAGTGTGCCGCTGAGATAGGCCCGAGAGGGAGTTGGGCCTGTCGAATGAGAGCGAGGTGTGGGTAAGTGAGATGTGGTGATGGGAAAAGGGATGATGGTGTTAACTGGAGATAAAACTTGACTAATTAAACATTGATTACAGCTGCATAGAAAACCTCAGCCTATAGGTCTGCTTGTATAGCCTTGCATCCACTTTCCACAAAGCAAATGCTGCATAGGTGGGCTACGTGGCTAGTACAAATCGTACTGATAAATTTGCTGTCAGGTGACGAGAATGAGTACGACTTCGAGGGAGATGATGACGAGGAATAGGGTCACGTGCTACACTCAAGTTGGCCGTGAAGAATGAATCGCTTCCGCATCTTCTAAAGCTTCTCTGAATGTTGATTCCGCCAGTGTGGCGATGTAATAAATGTTTATGTAAGACTGAATTACCGTTGTATGGATCCTGGTGTCAACTGAGATATGGGTAATTTCATGGATTGTCCCAAGCAATCTGTTGAATTACAATTCGAGCCTGTGGATTTCCCTTCGTGGAAATCGAGGTCGTTTCAGTTGGTATCGGAGGCATACTTGACTGTAGGACGAGACCCATAGAAAATGGACGTTAGAATAGGAAACCAGACTCTCTTTCGGTTATATTACCGACCTTGCATTCACTTTTTATGCAATGGCTTATCTGATACAAGGACCTGCTAATCCGTTTCTTGAAAAATTCGCTGATGACCAGCCTTGGACCACCACTTCGTCCACTGCACGACGGCACTATTGAGATCCCGATCAACGGAAGGAACCACGGCGGAGTTGCCATGGTACTACGCCAGGTGCTGGAGGAGCTGGGAGCACCATCTGACCAGATCCAGTACTTCAGCCGAGGGAAGCTTGTCGAGGCAAAGGACAGCCGCATACCCGACGCCGTACTCGACCTTATGCACCAGTAGCATATGGGACCCTACGTGGCCCTTAGACTAGTGATACCATGAGTTGTCCTATCATTGGCTATCTGCGCATAGCACGATCTTCTTAGCAGCTAGGAACATCCTTTATATAATAAAAACCATGTGATGAGTGACATTTGGATCTTATGCTTCTTATGGTTCTCTATGCTTCTTTGGTTGAGTGTAGGATAGCATGAAAAATGTTTTAATTCATTTAAATCGTTGAAAACATCTAACTCC
Organism: Eremochloa ophiuroides; assembly: GCA_038502445.1. Taxonomy (NCBI): domain Eukaryota; kingdom Viridiplantae; phylum Streptophyta; class Magnoliopsida; order Poales; family Poaceae; genus Eremochloa; species Eremochloa ophiuroides. Next base: position 237,523 of record JAHLJS010000067.1, read on the forward strand.
TACTTAAACCACTACAAGATTATTACTGCACTGAGCACGTACCTAATAAATTCAGATGTCGATGAGACGTTCTGCGCGTTTGGAGAACCGCCAGCCCTCTCCTGCGCCTGCGCCAGGACGTGGGCGTGGTCGCAACCGTGGACGCCCAGCTAGCAGACGTGCTGGAGTTAACCTGGAAGAAGAGCTGCGCCGGGCAGAGAATGCACCGCCGGTGAACGATCCGCCACCACAAGGCGAGAACGTGCCTCCGCCACCGTCACCGCCGCCGCCACCGACGTTGGCGGAAGTGATGGCTCAGCAGACCCAGCTGCTGAATGCCATAGCTACTAGGATGAACAGGCACCACGGGCCACCCCAGAATGACTTCCAAAGGAAACTGGAGGGTTTCCTGAAGCTGAGGCCACCTACCTTCGACGGGACCGACAGCGATCCTCTCGCTGCCGACGATTGGCTTAAGGGGATGGAGAAGAAGCTGGACCTGACCACTTGCTCTGACGAGGAGTGTGTTGGGATTGCTAGCCACCAGCTGACTGGTGCTGCACGAGCATGGTGGGACAACTACACCAGCGCTCACGAGGACCCAGCCCGCATTGACTGGGATGAGTTCACCGAGGCTTTCCGTGACCACCACATTCCTGAGGGAGTCATGGAGGCCAAGGAGAACGAGTTTCGTAACATCTCCCAGGGAGCTGATCGGATCCACGAGTACACCACCCGCTTCAACTGCTTGCTCCGCTACGCACCTGCGTCTTGCGTGAGTTCCGAGAAGGAAAAGATGTACTACTACAGGAAGGGGCTTCAGACCAAGATCAGGTTGGCTCTGTCAGGGAACAAGAGCTACACTCTGCGCGAGCTGATTGACCGCTGTATTGAGATCGAGAAGGATCGCATGGAAGCACGTCTGGAATTCGAGGCCCAGAACAAGGGAAAGAAGCGCCGCTCTGAGGGACCCGCTCGCACTGCTCCACCTCAGAGACAGCGAACAGGTGCACCCCTGCCTTTCCGGACTCGCCAGGGACCTTCTTCGGGAACGAGCCGTGGTGGTACCAACAGCAGCAACTATCACCGCCCCTCTCAGACCTACCCTGCGCCGACTCGAGCTGTGCAGAACACACCCGCCCCCGCTACCAACACGCCAAGGACAAGCAATTGGAAGGCTCCTGTTACAGCCACAGCAGGTAGTGCACCCTTCACTTGCTTTGGATGTGGAAAGCCTGGACACCGTGTGGCTGTGTGCCCCGACCTTAACCGTGCACCAGCAGCTGCACAGGGCACACCGAACCGGGGATCTGCTACCCGAGGAAGACTGAACCACATGACCGCTGAGGAAGCTGAAGCTGCACCTGATGCTGTGTACGGTACGTTTCTAGTTCAGGGTAATATGGCTACAGTTCTGTTCGATTCGGGAGCTACATGTTCATACATTTCATCTGCATATGCACGTAAGCATAACATACCAGTAACCCCGAGAGCAAACCCCATCCTAACTAGCTCGCCCTTAGGAACCTTCAGAAGCATTCACATATGTAGGGGAGTGATAATCACAATCGAGGGACTTGACTTTCGAGCTGACCTAACCCTACTACCCTCCAATAGCTTAGATGTCATCTTAGGCATGGACTGGCTAACCAAACACCAGGGAGTGATATCTTGTTCACCTAGATATGTTCAGGTAACCCACCCTTGGGGAACAGCTGTCCGATGTGTACCCCAAACCGAGAGAGTCCAAGCCCTCCTATGTGCCCTGGAGACTAAAGCAGATAAGACAGAGCTGACATTCAGAGATGTGCCAGTAGTCTGTGAATTCAATGACGTATTTCCAGAGGAGTTGCCAGGAATGCCACCAGATAGAGATGTGGAGTTTGTTATAGAGCTGATGCTAGGGACTGCACCGATTGCCAAAAGACCCTACAGAATGTCGGCTGATGAGTTGAAGGAACTCAAGAAGCAGCTGGGAGAATTACTAGAGAAGGGTTTCATTAGGCCTAGTGCTTCGCCCTGGGGATCTCCCGTTTTGTTTGTCAAGAAGAAGGATGGCACGATGAGGATGTGCATTGACTACCGGAATCTGAATGCGGTTACAGTCAAGAATAAATACCCATTGCCCCGCATCGATGATCTGTTAGATCAATTGAGCAAGGCCAAGTACTTCTCGAAGATCGATCTCCGATCAGGGTATCATCAGATGAAGATCAGGGAAGAAGATATCCCGAAGACTGCATTTGTCACTAGATATGGACAGTATGAGTGCACAGTAGTCTCATTTGGACTCACTAATGCTCCAGCATACTTCATGAACATGATGAACAAGATCTTCATGAATGAGCTAGACAAGTTTGTGGTGGTATTCATTGATGATATATTGGTTTATTCAGCCACAAAAGAGGAACATGAACATCATCTGAGGACCGTATTGGAGAGGTTGTCTCGCAACCAGCTATACGCCAAATTCTCCAAGTGCGAATTCTGGCTTGAGGAAGTTGCTTTCCTTGGACACGTACTGTCAGGAGAAGGAGTCGCGGTAGACCCAGCCAAGATTGAAGCTGTGCAAGAGTGGGAACAACCCTGTAATGTGTCAGAAATCAGAAGCTTTTTGGGACTTGCAGGATACTATCGCAGATTTATTGAGAATTTCTCCAAGATTGCAAGACCCATGACCAACTTGCTGAAGAAAGAGAACAATTTTATATGGACTCCTGAATGTGAGAAGAGTTTTCAGACCTTGAAGGAGAAGCTCACTACTACACCTGTACTAGCCCTACCCGACATTCACAAAGATTTTGTTGTATATTGTGACGCCTCTCGGCAAGGTTTGGGCTGTGTACTAATGCAAGAAGGAAGAGTGATAGCGTATGCCTCAAGACAGTTGAAGGAACATGAGCAACGATACCCGACTCATGACCTAGAACTTGCAGCCGTGGTACATGCACTCAAGATTTGGAGACACTATCTGATGAGCAACAAGTGTGACATATACACCGACCACAAGAGCCTGAAGTACTTCTTCACACAGGAAGATCTGAATATGAGGCAGCGCAGATGGCTAGAACTCATCAAGGACTATGATCTTGAGATCCATTATCACCCAGGAAAGGCCAATGTTGTCGCTGATGCACTTAGCCGCAAAAGCTACTGCCATACCCTCATCACCAACTCTATGCCACCTGAGCTCAGGAGAGAGTTCGACGCATTCCAGCTCGAGGTAGTCTCCTATGGCATGCTAAATGAGCTTCGTGTCGAGTACAATCTCACCTCACGGATCCGTGAAGCGCAAAAGAACTGTCCTGAGATAGACTATATCCGTGGTTTGATGAAGCTGGGAAGAGGCCCCGAATACCGAGAAGATGAGCAGGGAACTGTATGGTACAAAGATAGAATCTGCGTACCGACGGATTCAGCGGTACGAGAAGAGATTCTGTCAGAAGGGCATGACTCCAAATATTGCATTCACCCAGGGTCAGCCAAGATGTACCATGATCTAAGGAAACACTTCTGGTGGGAGAATATGAAGGCAGACATTGCAGGGCATGTAGCCCGATGTGACACTTGCAGCAGAATCAAGGCCGAACATCAACGACCAGCCGGCCTACTACAACCCCTCGCAATTCCAGAATGGAAATGGGAATGCATTTCGATGGATTTTATCGTTGGGTTACCCCGCACCGAGAAGAAACACGATTCGATTTGGGTGATAGTCGACCGTTTGACCAAAGTCGCTCACTTCATTCCCATCAGCATTGGCTACGATGCCGAACGGCTGGCGGATTTATACATAACCCACATTCTGAGACTACACGGGGCACCCACAAGCATAATATCTGATCGAGGCTCACAATTCACGTCTCGATTCTGGCAAGCCTTGCACAAATCCATCGGAACCAAGCTGGACTATAGCACGGCTTATCACCCACAAACTGACGGTCAAACAGAAAGAGTGAACCAAATTCTCGAAGATATGCTCCGAGCTTGTGTGATAAAATACAAGACCAGTTGGGAAAGCTGCTTACCCCACGCTGAATTCTCGTACAACAACAGCTATCAAACAAGCCTCAAGATGTCACCGTTTGAGGCATTGTATGGGAGACCCTGCAGGACCCCGCTAATGTGGTCAGAACCCGGAGAGAGAGCCTTCTTTGGCCCTGCTAAGATTGTAGAAGCAGAGGAAGGCGTAGCACAGGTCAGAGAAAATTTGAGAATTGCACAGAGTAGGCAAAAGAGCTATGCAGATAGAAGACGTAGAGAGCTTGAGTTCAAGGTTGGGGATTATGTCTACCTCAAGGTATCTCCACTTCGTGGCACTGTCAGATTCCACGTGAAGGGGAAATTGGCACCAAGATATGTTGGGCCATACAAGATCTGTAAAAGGGTTGGAAAGCTTGCTTACAAGCTGGAACTACCGGAGGAATTATCTGGAGTACACCCCGTGTTCCATGTCTCGCAATTAAGAAAGTGTTTGAAGCTTCCCGAGGAGCAAGTTCCTACGGATGCATTAGACCTGCAAGACACACTTGAATACAAGGAACATCCGATCAAGATCTTGGCACAGGATACAAAGGAGACTCGAAACAAAACCATTCCGATGTGCAAGGTACAATGGAGCAATCACACTGAAAGGGAAGCTACGTGGGAGAAAGAATCGGACTTGCGGATTATGTTTCCTTACCTCTTCGATGGGTACGTTATCTCTAAATCTCGAGGTCGAGATCCTAATGAGGGGGGAGGACTGTAACAACCCTAAAAATCCACACAGTCTAAAAATCCCAACCAATTAAAATTTTTCATTTATTTATTGTGAAAACCCATTTTTCTTGTGCAAGCATATAGGTTTCATTATGAAATTGGTAAATAAAGGAGTGTAGTTTGCATTTTAATTCCATTCACATAGAATAATAACTTATGCATCACATTTGGGATTTATTGCAATTTATGTTTGTATTTACTCAATATTTAAAATGGGCAATATACGTATATATACACTAAATTGAAAATAGAAAAGGAGAAAGAGAGCTAGGCCAGCCATTCGGCCAGCCGGGTCGCTAAGCCAGCCCAAGCCAGCCCGACCTTCCTCTCCTCACCTCACCGCGCGCGGCCCACGTTGCGGCTCGGCAGCGCGCGCGCGACCGGCACACACACGCTCGCGCTCGCTGCCAACCCGGCCCCGCCTGTCAGCCGCTCTCGCCCCCCCCACTGTTCTTCTTCCTCACGAAGGCGACGCGCCTGCCGGGGGTGTCGCACGAATGGCGTGACCCCGGTCCCACAGCCGACAGCATGGCAGAGCCCTGACCCCGCTGTCCCCCTCCTGTCCCCTCCTTTCTTGGCCGCCAAGCGAACCCGCGCCCATCCGGAGCCCTAGATCCACTCGAGCCACGGCCCTTCGATCGGTCGAGCGCGATCAAGACCGTTCGCCATTGGAGCTGGCCAAGCTCGCCTATAAAAAGGAGCACACCCCGAAGCCCTACCCTCATTTCCCCTCGCCGCCACCGCAGCACAGACCAGCACACTGCACCAGACCGAGAGAGAGAGAGAGCGTAGGAGAAGGGCGGAGCAGAGGAGGAGAAGCTGCCGGAGCGCCGCCGCCGCGGAGCACGCCGAGCCGGACACGGAGGAGAAGCCCGAGCTGCGGACGAGGAGCGGCACGGCACTGCGATCGCTCTGCACGGCTCCGACTCGCCACTGCACCGCCATCCTAGCTTCACCGACACCACGGTGAGCCACCGCACGCCATGTCCGAACCTTGCCCTGCTTTTGCCATGGCGTTCCACCCTCGGGACGCGCAGGCACGAGCCTTTACCGGCTCGGGAAGATCACCTGCACCATGCACTCATTCGACCGGCCGAAACCCCCGGACTACAAGCTTGCTAGACCGAGAACGCAGCACGATGCGTTCTCGGCGGAGCGCGTTCACCACCGACGCGTTCCGACGCCGAATCACCCGTTCCGAGCAATCCGACTAGCACCCGTATAGGTTAGAGCGTCGTGGAGCACCGCCACGACCCCCTTGAGCTAGCTACGCGGATCTAAGCGCTAGAGGAAGCCTGAATCGCCTTGGCCGCGTGCGCCGCGACCTTACCGGAGCGCCGCCGCGAGCCGTCGCCAAAAGAAGGTCATGCCATGGCTAAAGTTCTCCACTAGAGTGTTGTATGCTTCTCTGGCCTCACCAATTTGGCAAGACCGCATTCGATTGAACCAATACATGGTCGTAGCCGCGATGCCGCCTTCCGCCGTCGTCGGCGACACGCCGCCGCCACAACCGAGCACCTTGGAAAGCTCGGTAGCCAAAATTGGTAGTTGGTATACCATCGCCATAGACCCTGGACGCGTATACATCTCCTAGAAGACCTCCTTAGCCCCGCCGGAACCTCACAGTCGCGGCGACATCGCCGCCGACACGTTCCGCCTCGCCTAAATCCGTTCCGAGTACCTCCGGTCGCCTCGCGCTGCGGAGAAAGGCCGCCGAGGTTCGCCAAGTCTGCCTCGGCACCGCCGCTAGATAGCCGAGCCCCGAATCACGACTGTCGCCTTGGCTACGTGCGCCTCCACCTCGTCGGAGAACCGCCGTATGCCGAGGGAGAGAAGGAGGCCATACCACGACTCTAACCCGCCACCATCTGGTCGGACGACTGCCTGAGCACGCCAATTGGGGAAAGCCGAGCCCTGTCTTGCCGAAATATGGTCATCGCCGCCCTGTCATCGTCCGCCGCACCGGAGAGACACCGCCGCCTTGAACAGACGCCCTGGAACCCTGCTAGCACCGAATCTCCGATTCGCCCGAGCCTCCCCGGTAAACCTCGGGAGAACGGCACCCTCGGGCGCCCAAATTTCCGATTCGCTCGAGCCTCACCGGGAGAGCTCGGGAGAGCAGCCCCCTCGTGTAACACCCTAGTGTTAGTTACTATTTTCACACTTGCATTTGCATGTCATCAAGCATAGATCATGTCATTGCATGCATTATTATCATTGCATTTGATTTGATTCCCTTTTATTGCTATATGTTTGTTTATATGTCCATATTATGCAAAATGTGTTGACATGCAAATGTGATGCTTGTTTACGGTTCTAAATGCTTTATACATGTTTAGGATAACATTTGGAACAATGTTCATGTTGGTGAAATTCCCAAAATACCCCTCTAGCTCATAGTTGACTAGAGAGCCCTTTAAAAGCTATTCTGTTTGACCAAACAAGAAGGGCATTTTAGAGATTCTGCATGTCAGTGCACCCTTAATCAAAGTTGTGTAGAATTTTATAAGCAACAAACTTTATTTTTGGGTCAACTCATGAAAATGAGTGGAAGAAGGTCAAAAAGTTGAATTAGTGCAGATTTGGAGCTGTTTTGGAAGTTTTCAAATTTTCCTAAGTCTAAACCGGTTTTCAGTTTCGGTGTACCCCTGTTCATTGACTTGTATCTCTCAATCCAGACCGAACTAGAGTAAAGTGTCTTAATATGAAATGATCTACTCGTATAGCTCTTCAATCCATAGTAGTGAAGTTTTCGCTGAAACGCCCTGGATCGCGAGTTATAGATCGATAAAAATCGAGTTTCAGTCGGGTCCGCGGAAACTGAATCGGAGCCGATTCAGTTCGACCCTCGGGCGAATCGCGAGCGAGTCGCGCGACCGCGTCAGGCCTCGGCCGCCAGATGGCGCCGTACGCCGTCGTTGCTGCCGCGCGGTCGGCTTACAAAGGGGAACACGCAACGCTGTCTCCCGCACGCTCGCCCTCACTCTCCCTGCTCTCTCGCCCTCTGTTCGCTCGCTGCTCTCCTCTTTCCCCTCCGCCGTCGCCATTTCCGCCGTCGCCATTCCGCCGCGACCGCCGCGGTGAAATCCGCCGCCACCGAGCCGTCTCCGACCGCGCCACCCTCGGCGCAGCTGCGGCTTGCTCTGCTCTTCGTTTCCGACCCGTTGCCGACCTCAGCCGACCTAAGGTACAGCTCCAGCGAGCTTCTCGCCGTCCGCCATTGCCGGAGCGCCGCCGAGCTCTCGGGTCGCCGTGACGAGGGCGATGCCGGGGTCGGCTTCCCTCTCTTTTGCTCGTCTAAGAGTCTCCGTTAGCCGTAGATCCTTTCCACACCGTCGGTTAGATCTACCTCGCCGTGGTTTCGCCGGAACCCGAGTTCGCCGTGAAACCGCTCGCCACCGTGCCGCCATGCGAGCGCGGTCAGTGAGTTTCCGTGCGCAATAGTTCGATTAGTCGCGCGCACAGGTCCGCTAGGGTTGCAGGAACACGGAACGAGGCCGAGCCGCGCGAGCAACGGCCGGAATCGGCCGGCGCAAGTTCGCCGGACCACCGCCGTCCGCCATTGCCGCCATCGAGCTCGCTCCGGTGGAGTACGACCCTCGGCAGTTCGTCCATCGGGTTCGCCTCGTTGCCGCGAGTCGGTAGGTAGCCTCGGCGTCGCCGGAGACCTCGCCGTCGGCGAGCTCTCGCCGGTCAGCGCCGGCGGCTCTGTTTCCTCTCTCTGACGCGTGGGGTCGGGTCGACCCCGAGGCCCGCGAGTCAGCCGTTCAGGTGCGCCTCTGGTTCGCTGAGCCGGGTGCACGTAGCAGTTCTATCGGGTTTAGGTTTTTGATTTTATAAAAGGAATTTCCAGAAAATGTGTAAAACCTTCCAAAATTCATATCTGGAGCTAGGAATGTCCAATGGGGGTGAACCAAATTTTGTTGTGTTTGTATTTCTGAGCTCTATCAAGGAAAAATATAAAATGTACTTTTTGAATACTTTTTGTGTGCAGTTATAATTAAATTGTTAATTGCTTGTAAACTTGATAAATGCATAAGTAATTACAGGAATGTGCTAAAAATGTGATTCCACTTGCATTCATCTTGTTTAGGGAAGTAGAATCTATGAAAAATATGTTTGCTGGTGTTTCACTGTTATTTATGTGATGTCTAGTATAATGTGCCTTTTATGCTTTAATCTTGCAAAAATCACCATGCTTAATGTGTTAAGGTTATGGACATGAATATTTTTCCTGGGCTATGTTATGTTGGAAAGAAGCTAAGAAAATTAGGAAATCTGTTGTTTGATACTTTTCGCTGTGTTAAGTATTTTCCATTGCTTAAAAGGCTGGTTGCTTGTTATTTTTGTGTAGACTGTTATACTTGTCCAAATGACTTGAAATTTTGTCAGTAGGCTAATCTGGATGTGTAATAGCTACTGTAATTTCTATGGATTTTTCTGGTCACAGTAAGCAGTAGGTCCAGTTATAGGCTAGGGTTTATTTAATTGTTTCTAAGCAAATATCTTTTGGTTGTGGTAGGTTAGTTGATGCATGTTAATTATTAAGTGCAGGTTGTAGACCTCTCACCCGGGACGAGAAATTGTTCTATGCTTTGCTTAAGAAGGGTGAGTATGAGTTGGTTGTCTAGGAAAGAAATAAATGAGTGTGGATTGTTAAACTGATTACATATCATGGGTTAATTCGTGCATCTCTATCTTGCATTTCATGTGCATTCTCAGTTCTCATATATGCATATCATGCATACAGGATCGCCGGGAGGAGTGACACTGCTGCAATTCGATCCACCGGAGGAGGGAGTTCCGCCGGAGATTGAAGTGCCCGAGGTTTCCGAAGGACAAGAAGAAGAGGTTGAACTTCCGGAGTGCCCGGATCACCAACCCGCAAACTTTGTGAAAGGCAAGCCCCGGAGCATTCCTAAGTCTCCACCTACTCTTTTTACAAATACACTGGTCTTTATTAAATCGTATGATTGTGCACTTAAGTATAGGAGTTGATATGATACCGTTGCTGCATTTATTCCTTGTCCACTTATACTTGATCCTGAAGTTATTACTAGACAAGGGGATGGGTTCGATCCTATGCTTAGCCATGCTTAGACCGGTAGAAGTCGAGGGATTTCCTGTCCTTCGCGAGCATAGGTGGTTACTAATGATGATGGGGTTGGATTCCACATGATGGACTATATGTGCCACCATGCCACAGTGTCTAATGAGAGAATCAAGGCTAGGTAGCGGGGAGCCGCATGACATGGTTGAGGTCATGCCGTCTTCGGTGCTGCTTGCGGCCGACTAGGACTGAGGCCACCAGACATCAGTTGAGATTGAAGGACGTCGTCACATAGCTGGCCAGATAAGTCGTTCTGACCGCGAAGCCGAGTATTTCTTTCTGAGCCGGGAATTGGTGCGACTAGGCAGACATATTCTGGAGGTAGGAAGTATGTGCGGAGACACCATCTTACCAAGGGCAGGTCAGGGACCTGATGCATCCTGGAAGTGGGTTGGTCTCTGAGAATATGGTCCCCGCCAAGCCCGCGACATATTGTGACTCAGAAAGATTTAACGGTGGCCCAAGAAGCCAGTGGCTCGGCTGACAGGGTTTGTGATTGGCATGTTTGCCAGCTGGTACAATCGATTCGAATCGCCATCTCTCCTGGTTAGTGAGAAACTGAACTGATCTTCTGGTGAGGTAGAGGCTAATAACTTGAACATAATGATTATGGTGAGATGAGGTTGATATCTGTGGATATCGGAAATCATATGGTTTTATTGATTGCTACAATATTCAGTGAATGCTTAGTATAGTGGCTAATCCTAGTAAATAGTTTAACTGAAATCGAAGCTTATCACAATTAAAATGATTAAGTTGAGGTTCTACTGTAAGTAATGCTTTGATGCAAAAATGATGCTACCCTCTGAGCTCCACCAAATAAGCCTTGCATATCCTTGAGAGTCTTTTTATTTACTCCCTGTCGGGTAAGTCTAGCTGAGTACAATTGAGTACTCAGGGTTTTATTCCCATTGTTGCAGATGGTGTAGTTTTCTACGCGTATTGCAGGAACTGCTTCACCCCTGCGGGCGAAGAAGACTAGACCCGAGGGCGGGGTCATTATCTATCTTTAGTTGTTGTAAGAATGCTGCGACGGGGTCATGTGATGGTACTCGTATTCGAACTCTGTGGTGTAAAACTATATTGACTTCCGCTACTACCCTATTTGTGTAAAAGACTATGTTGTACTCTGATGTTTAAATTCGGTTGCGAACTTATGTGTCATGTGATCGGGTATTGCTGAATGAATGATCCTTGGGGTATGAAATGTTTGAAATCCTTCGAGATTTCCGGACTACCGGGTTTATATTGGCTCAAGTGCGACTGGATTGCGGCGAAAATGCGATCGTTGTACTTGTGCTCGTATAAATTGGTCGGTTCTGTGACAGCTGGTACCAGAGCATAATTCAGCATATACCGTCACTTGACTATTTAAAAACTAAAAGAGTTTTGAGTTTTACAAACTAATTGCCAACTGATAGTGTGTATAGGTGATTTAAACCAAGTGTTTGCAAAACTTATGAGTACCAATGACCAAGTCCTATAGCCCTATGTATATGTGGTAATTAGGTGGCTTATGTAAGTACTGACTTGGGGGAAATTGCATCATATTTCTATTTGTGGTTCATTTGGTTTTATCGTGCGGATAATCATGAACTGTCGGTTTCTTATTGCTTCTTAAGGGTCAATGTACCACGTCGCCTACGGTAAGGTGAGATGTGAGTGTAAGATCGAACAACCATCGATCGATGGTGAGTGTATGATTACTGAAGTGAGTACATGTTATCCATATGTGTACTTATGGAAGTAAGGTGGAGTAATTAATTTTTGGGGTCGCAAATGTTCATGGGAACATTTCCGGCAAAAAGTGCTTCTTGTTGCCCTGCATACATTGGGATTGAGCTGAAATGAATCTTCTGCAGGTACACTAACCACGCAAAACGTATAGCACGGTTAGTTACGTATATGAGAGCACGTGGTATGCCACCGACTATAACGTTAGTTAAAATATATTATGTGTGAGGTCGTTGGCACGTGCATGCATCATGATCATGAAATTAATTTAAGCTATCTGTACTATTTCCTTCCCTATGGTAAAATTTGTGCTGTCCTATCTTATTCTAAATGCTGAAAGATGTTGTAATGTACCAGATGGCAGCTGAAGGTGAGCCGCAGAGTGGTCAGTTTCTGGAGCAGTTTGGCACACCCACTGTGCTATGGAGGTTGTTGCAGTCGGTGGGATATGCAGAGCCACCACTGTATTTCTGGAAGCCAGCGCAAACCATGGTGCAGCCTTGGTTTGATGTTTGGGTGACTATCCCTGTGCTTGAAAGGGGTTGGCCGTTTCCAGGAATAAAGGTGGAAGTTGACATGAGGACGCCATGGGATGGTGCGCAGCTTGCAGCTTTTGAGGTGTTGACGGATATTTGCAGCCGGTTCAACAAGAGAGCTGATTTGGGGCCAGCAAATGTTTTTCCCAGGGTGGATGCTTCTCAGGGTGAGTGGGCTCAGTCTAGCCAAGCTTCTTTAGAGCGAGGCAGGGACGAGCGTGCTCATAGCACGGGTGCTTCTATGAGTGCTATGTTTGCTGTCCTGAGGATGCATTATTCCACTAGGGATGGTTGGATGAAGTGCATTGAAGCCCTGCATGATGCTGTGGAGAAGAAGTTAGAAGCTGAAGAGTGGGCACGTATGGCTCGTCGTAGCTCAGATGACTTGGTGGTAGCTCTCACTGCCTGTCGCAATGAGTTGTTACGATGCACTGGCGCCTTGTTGGCAGCTGATCGCCGTGTCGAGGTGCTTGAGAGGGAGAATGCAGATCTTCGCCGCCAGCTTGACAATCGCAATATGAGTTTGACACGTCAGCGCACTGAGTTTCTGCAAGAGTTGCGTGCTAGTCAGCAGCAAGTTTGGGAGTTGCAGCAGGATGTTCATCGTCTGAACAACCGTGCTGATCCGTTTCATCCTCCGGGTGCAGCGGAGTTTGCTCCTGAGATCTTCATTGCAGCTGATGATGGTGAAGCAAGTGAGGAAGAAGAGGAAGAAGACCCCGAGGAGATCGTGCCTATTGACGAGAGTGATGACCATGGTGGGAACGTGTCCGGCGTGGACAGTGACCACGATGACTAGGCTTTTTCTAGTGATCTTGCCATGATCGGCACCCTTTTGTATTGGGAAAACCTTTAATGTCATGTAATGGGTAGAACCTGAATTGTAATGAGAGAACCCTGTGTGTTCAGGGCTGGAACCATCAAACTTTTAATTAAGTAATGGTAACTTATGCAGCTTGAAAACCCTTTTTGGTTGTGCCTTGTTATTGTGCGGTTGTGTGATGATTATTGAATTATTGTGCCGTTTGTTGGTTATCAAAAATGATCATTGATATCTTTTGGGCATAATCTTTCGGTTATCTTTGACATAACTGACACTTAACAATGGTTGTTGCGTGTTGCTACAGATGGCACCTCATACCCGTCGTCATGGGTCAACCAGTGGTGGTGGGAACGAACATGAAGATGAGGAGTTGCCGCCTCCTCCACCGCGTACCCAGGAACAAATGCTTGCTCAGTTCTTGGACACCCAGCAAGCGATTTTGCAGCAGATGGTTGCTAGTAACAACCACAATCGCGATCGAGGTGGACGCCGCGGAAACGATGAGGACCAATACAGTAACTATAAGGACTTCATGGACACTAAGCCTCCGGTATTCAAGCAGGCCGTAGAGCCGCTGGAAGCTGATGAGTGGTTAAACACTATTGAACAGTCATTCTCTGTGCTGCGATTGACTGAAACCATGAAGGCTAGCTTTGCTGCTATGTTACTGCAAGGCCAAGCTGGAATATGGTGGGCCAATCGTAAGACCGCCTACCCCGTGGTCGCTGATATCACCTGGGAGCAGTTCACCAGGGATTTCAGGGGGCATTTCATTCCAGCAGGCTTGATCAAGATGAAGGTCAATGAATTCATGCAGCTTACTCAGGGTACCAAGACCCTCACTCAGTATCATCATGCCTTTAACAATCTGTCGAGGTATGCCCCGTGGATGGTAGATACAGATGAAAAGAAGATTGAAACCTTCAAGAGAGGTCTTAGTACCAAGCTTATGAAGACTCTGGCGAACAACGCTCGTACAACTTTTAACGAGTTCATCAGTGAAGCTTATATCCAAGAGAAACAGAACAACTTGCACACTGCTTCCAAGGGAGGCAAGAGGCCATTTGAAGGAAGCTCTTCTCAGTCAAGGACTCCAACAGCTAGTCGTGCGGTGGCAAATCGCCCTGCTTACCGTCCGGCTGTTCCTGGAGCAAAATTCAGACCCCCTCCAAAGAAGCAGCCAGCGCCTCAGCGCTACAAGAAAGGTTTCACAGTGCCTTTGAACAAGAACAATGCTCCTCCCAGCAACGCCGTTCCAGTGAGGACCAACCAAGGTCTGGGGCCATGCTTTAACTGTGGCCAACAGGGACATCTTGCTCGTTATTGTCCTCATCCCAGGCAGGGTCGTGTCCATCACACTACTGCGGAGGAACTTCCGGAAGGTGAACCAGTCACCGCGGGTATGTTTTCTGTGAATCAGCATCCTGCTATTGTTTTGTTTGACTCTGGATCGTCGCATTCTTTCGTGAGTCAAGCATTTGCACAAAAGCATGCATTACCAATTGTTGAGTTGAGCCATAGTTTCCGGATAACTTCAGCTGGGGCTGAAATTTGTACGCGTCATGGTGTCGGGGATGTGACCATCGAGATTGGTAATCGGGTTTTCATCAGTAGTCTTATTGTGCTACCAGGGTTGAGTCTGGATGTTATTTTGGGAGTTAGTTGGATGGACAAGCGGGGTGCGGTGTTGGACGTCCCTAACCGGATGTTGACACTGAGGGAACCCCAAGGTGAAGGCACTTTTCAGGTTCATCTGCCCCGTAGGGGAGATCTTTTTAGTCTCTCTTTCTCAGTTGAGGCCGTGACACTTCAGAGCATCCCTGTAGTGTGTGAGTTTCCTGATGTCTTTCCTGATGATCTACCTGGACTTCCTCCTGATCGAGATGTGGAGTTTGCAATAGAACTTATTCCCGGTACGGCCCCTATTTCTCGAAGGCCATATAGAATGCCTCCTCATGAATTAGCTGAACTCAAGAAACAACTCCAGGAGTTATTGGACAAAGGGTTCATTCGCCCTAGTTCTTCTCCGTGGGGCTGTCCTGCAATCTTTGTTAAGAAGAAGGATGAAACTTTACGTATGTGTGTGGACTATAGGCCACTAAATGCTGTGACAATTAAGAACAAGTATCCTCTACCTCGTATTGATATCTTGTTTGATCAATTGTCCAAGGCCAAGGTTTTCTCCAAAATTGATCTGAGATCTGGGTATCACCAAATTAAGATCAGACCACAAGATATTCCCAAGACGGCTTTCTCCACTCGGTATGGCTTGTATGAGTATTTGGTTATGTCTTTTGGATTAACCAATGCTCCTGCACATTTCATGTATCTAATGAATTCGGTATTCATGCCTGAGTTGGATAAGTTCGTGGTAGTCTTTATTGACGATATTCTGGTGTACTCTGAGAGCATGGAGGATCATGCTGAACACTTGAGGATAGTCTTGACTAGACTCAGGGAGCATAAGCTGTATGCTAAGTTCAGCAAGTGTGAGTTTTGGTTGACTAAGGTACCTTTTCTGGGCCATATCTTATCTGCTGAAGGTATTTCTGTAGATCCGTCAAAAGTTCAGCAGGTGTTGGATTGGCAGTCACCAACAAATGTGTCTGAGGTTCGTAGCTTTCTGGGATTAGCTGGGTATTATCGCCGCTTTATTCAGGACTTCTCTAAAATAGCTAAACCTATGACCAAGCTATTGCACAAAGATACCAAGTTTGTGTGGAGTGGGGAGTGTGAAACAGCTTTTCGCACCTTGCAAACGTTGTTGACCACTGCTCCAGTTCTTGCACAACCTGATATTGAAAGGCCTTTTGATGTGTACTGCGATGCTTGTGGCACTGGGTTAGGATGTGTTCTCATGCAAGAAGGCCGAGTCATTGCTTATGCCTCGCGTCAACTGAGAAAACATGAGCAAAACTATCCTACTCATGATTTGGAACTTGCCGCTGTAGTTCATGCATTGAAGATTTGGCGCCACTATTTGATGGGTCACAAATGTCATATCTATTCCGATCACAAGAGTCTCAAGTACATTTTCACTCAGCCTGAGTTGAACATGAGGCAAAGAAGGTGGTTGGAGTTGATCAAAGACTATGATCTAGAAGTACACTATCATCCGGGCAAGGCCAATGTCGTAGCCGATGCCTTGAGCCGAAAGTCTCATTGCAATGTATTGCAGCCTTTGCTAGCAGATGGGTTCAATCTTGTGCATCCAGTGGTGTTGAATAATATTACTCTCAGTTGTACTTTGGAAAGCAAGATTATTGAAGGTCAGAAAACAGATCCCGGCATATATCATATCAAGAGGAAGATGAAAGAACAAGAAATGCTTCATTTCCGAGTAGATGAAAAAGGTATATTGTGGTTCAAGGATCGATTGGTAGTACCGAAAGACCGTGAGTTGAGGAATCAGATTATGGATGAGGCTCATTTGTCCAAGTTGTCTATCCATCCTGGTAGTAGTAAGATGTATCAAGACTTGAAACCTAGGTTCTGGTGGACCAAAATGAAGAAGGAAATTGCAGCCTATGTGGCCAAGTGTGATACCTGTTGTCGCGTGAAGGCTATTCATCTTAAGCCAGCAGGCCTATTGCAACCCTTACCAGTTCCAGGTTGGAAATGGGATGAGATAACCATGGATTTCATATCTGGGTTACCTCTAACGCAAAAAGGCCACGATTCTATTTGGGTGATCGTAGATCGATTGACTAAGATTGCACATTTCTTACCAGTTCGAACTACAGATCGTCCTCATCAGTTGGCACAGCTCTACTTTGCTCAGATACTTCGGTTACATGGTGTGCCGAGGACGATAGTTTCCGACAGAGGCCCGCAATTTATTGCACGCTTCTGGGAGCATCTACACAAGTGTTTGGGAACCAATTTGGTTCGCAGCTCAGCTTATCATCCTCAAACTTCTGGTCAGACTGAAAGGGTAAATCAAATTCTTGAAGATATGTTGAGGGCTTGTGTTCTATCGTCTAAAGGTTCGTGGGAAGAATGGTTGCCTTTGGCCGAGTTCTCATACAACAATAGCTATCAAGAGAGTATTCAAATGGCTCCTTTTGAAGCTTTGTATGGGCGCAAATGTAGAACTCCTCTCAATTGGGTTGAATCAGGCGAAAGGAGATATTACGGGATTGACTTTGTGAAAGAGGCCGAAGAGAGAGTGCATACCATTCAAACACATCTCAAAGCCGCTCAGACTCGTCAAAAGAGCTATGCGGACAAGCGAAGAAGGCCATTGGAATTTGAAGTGGGTGACTATGTATACTTGAAAGTGTCACCTATGAAAGGCGTGCAACGCTTCGGAGTGAAACGAAAGTTAGCTCCAAGGTTTGTAGGTCCTTTTCAAATTCTGGAAAGAAGTGGGAAGGTAGCATACAAGTTACGGTTGCCACCACACATGTCCACTATCTTCAATGTGTTTCATATATCTCAACTCAAGAAATGTTTACGAGTACCGGAAGAGCAAGTAGATTTTGGTGATATCAAGTTGAAATCAGATTTGACCTATGAAGAAAAGCCTATTGAAGTAATAGATTACAAAGAAAGAATCACCCGTAGCCGAGTGATCAAGTTCTATAAGGTGGTGTGGAACAACCAAAGTTATTGGGATGCGACTTGGGAGCGAGAAGATTACCTCAAGGAAGTCTATCCGTCTTTCTTTAAACAATGGTAATTAACTCTAATCTCGGGGACGAGATTCTTTTAAGGGGGGAGGGCTGTAACACCCTAGTGTTAGTTACTATTTTCACACTTGCATTTGCATGTCATCAAGCATAGATCATGTCATTGCATGCATTATTATCATTGCATTTGATTTGATTCCCTTTTATTGCTATATGTTTGTTTATATGTCCATATTATGCAAAATGTGTTGACATGCAAATGTGATGCTTGTTTACGGTTCTAAATGCTTTATACATGTTTAGGATAACATTTGGAACAATGTTCATGTTGGTGAAATTCCCAAAATACCCCTCTAGCTCATAGTTGACTAGAGAGCCCTTTAAAAGCTATTCTGTTTGACCAAACAAGAAGGGCATTTTAGAGATTCTGCATGTCAGTGCACCCTTAATCAAAGTTGTGTAGAATTTTATAAGCAACAAACTTTATTTTTGGGTCAACTCATGAAAATGAGTGGAAGAAGGTCAAAAAGTTGAATTAGTGCAGATTTGGAGCTGTTTTGGAAGTTTTCAAATTTTCCTAAGTCTAAACCGGTTTTCAGTTTCGGTGTACCCCTGTTCATTGACTTGTATCTCTCAATCCAGACCGAACTAGAGTAAAGTGTCTTAATATGAAATGATCTACTCGTATAGCTCTTCAATCCATAGTAGTGAAGTTTTCGCTGAAACGCCCTGGATCGCGAGTTATAGATCGATAAAAATCGAGTTTCAGTCGGGTCCGCGGAAACTGAATCGGAGCCGATTCAGTTCGACCCTCGGGCGAATCGCGAGCGAGTCGCGCGACCGCGTCAGGCCTCGGCCGCCAGATGGCGCCGTACGCCGTCGTTGCTGCCGCGCGGTCGGCTTACAAAGGGGAACACGCAACGCTGTCTCCCGCACGCTCGCCCTCACTCTCCCTGCTCTCTCGCCCTCTGTTCGCTCGCTGCTCTCCTCTTTCCCCTCCGCCGTCGCCATTTCCGCCGTCGCCATTCCGCCGCGACCGCCGCGGTGAAATCCGCCGCCACCGAGCCGTCTCCGACCGCGCCACCCTCGGCGCAGCTGCGGCTTGCTCTGCTCTTCGTTTCCGACCCGTTGCCGACCTCAGCCGACCTAAGGTACAGCTCCAGCGAGCTTCTCGCCGTCCGCCATTGCCGGAGCGCCGCCGAGCTCTCGGGTCGCCGTGACGAGGGCGATGCCGGGGTCGGCTTCCCTCTCTTTTGCTCGTCTAAGAGTCTCCGTTAGCCGTAGATCCTTTCCACACCGTCGGTTAGATCTACCTCGCCGTGGTTTCGCCGGAACCCGAGTTCGCCGTGAAACCGCTCGCCACCGTGCCGCCATGCGAGCGCGGTCAGTGAGTTTCCGTGCGCAATAGTTCGATTAGTCGCGCGCACAGGTCCGCTAGGGTTGCAGGAACACGGAACGAGGCCGAGCCGCGCGAGCAACGGCCGGAATCGGCCGGCGCAAGTTCGCCGGACCACCGCCGTCCGCCATTGCCGCCATCGAGCTCGCTCCGGTGGAGTACGACCCTCGGCAGTTCGTCCATCGGGTTCGCCTCGTTGCCGCGAGTCGGTAGGTAGCCTCGGCGTCGCCGGAGACCTCGCCGTCGGCGAGCTCTCGCCGGTCAGCGCCGGCGGCTCTGTTTCCTCTCTCTGACGCGTGGGGTCGGGTCGACCCCGAGGCCCGCGAGTCAGCCGTTCAGGTGCGCCTCTGGTTCGCTGAGCCGGGTGCACGTAGCAGTTCTATCGGGTTTAGGTTTTTGATTTTATAAAAGGAATTTCCAGAAAATGTGTAAAACCTTCCAAAATTCATATCTGGAGCTAGGAATGTCCAATGGGGGTGAACCAAATTTTGTTGTGTTTGTATTTCTGAGCTCTATCAAGGAAAAATATAAAATGTACTTTTTGAATACTTTTTGTGTGCAGTTATAATTAAATTGTTAATTGCTTGTAAACTTGATAAATGCATAAGTAATTACAGGAATGTGCTAAAAATGTGATTCCACTTGCATTCATCTTGTTTAGGGAAGTAGAATCTATGAAAAATATGTTTGCTGGTGTTTCACTGTTATTTATGTGATGTCTAGTATAATGTGCCTTTTATGCTTTAATCTTGCAAAAATCACCATGCTTAATGTGTTAAGGTTATGGACATGAATATTTTTCCTGGGCTATGTTATGTTGGAAAGAAGCTAAGAAAATTAGGAAATCTGTTGTTTGATACTTTTCGCTGTGTTAAGTATTTTCCATTGCTTAAAAGGCTGGTTGCTTGTTATTTTTGTGTAGACTGTTATACTTGTCCAAATGACTTGAAATTTTGTCAGTAGGCTAATCTGGATGTGTAATAGCTACTGTAATTTCTATGGATTTTTCTGGTCACAGTAAGCAGTAGGTCCAGTTATAGGCTAGGGTTTATTTAATTGTTTCTAAGCAAATATCTTTTGGTTGTGGTAGGTTAGTTGATGCATGTTAATTATTAAGTGCAGGTTGTAGACCTCTCACCCGGGACGAGAAATTGTTCTATGCTTTGCTTAAGAAGGGTGAGTATGAGTTGGTTGTCTAGGAAAGAAATAAATGAGTGTGGATTGTTAAACTGATTGCATATCATGGGTTAATTCGTGCATCTCTATCTTGCATTTCATGTGCATTCTCAGTTCTCATATATGCATATCATGCATACAGGATCGCCGGGAGGAGTGACACTGCTGCAATTCGATCCACCGGAGGAGGGAGTTCCGCCGGAGATTGAAGTGCCCGAGGTTTCCGAAGGACAAGAAGAAGAGGTTGAACTTCCGGAGTGCCCGGATCACCAACCCGCAAACTTTGTGAAAGGCAAGCCCCGGAGCATTCCTAAGTCTCCACCTACTCTTTTTACAAATACACTGGTCTTTATTAAATCGTATGATTGTGCACTTAAGTATAGGAGTTGATATGATACCGTTGCTGCATTTATTCCTTGTCCACTTATACTTGATCCTGAAGTTATTACTAGACAAGGGGATGGGTTCGATCCTATGCTTAGCCATGCTTAGACCGGTAGAAGTCGAGGGATTTCCTGTCCTTCGCGAGCATAGGTGGTTACTAATGATGATGGGGTTGGATTCCACATGATGGACTATATGTGCCACCATGCCACAGTGTCTAATGAGAGAATCAAGGCTAGGTAGCGGGGAGCCGCATGACATGGTTGAGGTCATGCCGTCTTCGGTGCTGCTTGCGGCCGACTAGGACTGAGGCCACCAGACATCAGTTGAGATTGAAGGACGTCGTCACATAGCTGGCCAGATAAGTCGTTCTGACCGCGAAGCCGAGTATTTCTTTCTGAGCCGGGAATTGGTGCGACTAGGCAGACATATTCTGGAGGTAGGAAGTATGTGCGGAGACACCATCTTACCAAGGGCAGGTCAGGGACCTGATGCATCCTGGAAGTGGGTTGGTCTCTGAGAATATGGTCCCCGCCAAGCCCGCGACATATTGTGACTCAGAAAGATTTAACGGTGGCCCAAGAAGCCAGTGGCTCGGCTGACAGGGTTTGTGATTGGCATGTTTGCCAGCTGGTACAATCGATTCGAATCGCCATCTCTCCTGGTTAGTGAGAAACTGAACTGATCTTCTGGTGAGGTAGAGGCTAATAACTTGAACATAATGATTATGGTGAGATGAGGTTGATATCTGTGGATATCGGAAATCATATGGTTTTATTGATTGCTACAATATTCAGTGAATGCTTAGTATAGTGGCTAATCCTAGTAAATAGTTTAACTGAAATCGAAGCTTATCACAATTAAAATGATTAAGTTGAGGTTCTACTGTAAGTAATGCTTTGATGCAAAAATGATGCTACCCTCTGAGCTCCACCAAATAAGCCTTGCATATCCTTGAGAGTCTTTTTATTTACTCCCTGTCGGGTAAGTCTAGCTGAGTACAATTGAGTACTCAGGGTTTTATTCCCATTGTTGCAGATGGTGTAGTTTTCTACGCGTATTGCAGGAACTGCTTCACCCCTGCGGGCGAAGAAGACTAGACCCGAGGGCGGGGTCATTATCTATCTTTAGTTGTTGTAAGAATGCTGCTGACGGGGTCATGTGATGGTACTCGTATTCGAACTCTGTGGTGTAAAACTATATTGACTTCCGCTACTACCCTATTTGTGTAAAAGACTATGTTGTACTCTGATGTTTAAATTCGGTTGCGAACTTATGTGTCATGTGATCGGGTATTGCTGAATGAATGATCCTTGGGGTATGAAATGTTTGAAATCCTTCGAGATTTCCGGACTACCGGGTTTATATTGGCTCAAGTGCGACTGGATTGCGGCGAAAATGCGATCGTTGTACTTGTGCTCGTATAAATTGGTCGGTTCTGTGACAGAAGACACCATATGAGCTATTGAATGGAAGAAAGCCTAACATTGCATACTTTAGAGTGTTTGGTTGCAAATGCTACGTATTGAATAAGGGTACAAGATCAGGAAAATTTAAAAAAGTGTGATGAAGGATTTGTACTTGACTGCTCTACTTCAAACAAAGCATATAGAGTATGGAATCACACTACCAAGCTAGTTGAGGAAGTTCATGATGTGGAATTTGATGAAACCATGGGTTCACAAGATGAAGAAGAAAATCTAGATGATGTGACAGGAACTCAATTGATAAATGTTATGAAGAACATGGACATTGGTGTATTCGGCCAAGGCAAGTGGTTGATGCAGAAGATGAAGATGATAAAGATCAAGTGCAATCTCAACTAGTGTGCAAGACAACCAAAATGAAGCAAGCTCTAGTGGATCAAACTCAAATGCAACATGATGAAGATCAACATGCTAGTCCATCTCAAGTGTGTCAACGAGCTCAAGCAATCAAGTTCTCCAACCGGTCAACATTGCAAGAGCTCCTTTGGATCAAATAGTTGGGGATATTAGAAGTGGTGTTCAAACAAGATTAAAGTTAGCAAAATTTTGTGAGCACTTCTCATTTGTGTCATTGGAAGAGCCAACCACCATTGAAAAGGCCTTGAATGATAGTGATTGGGTAAATGCTATGCATGAAGAGCTCAACAACTTTGAGAGAAATCAAGTTTGGAAGCTAGTTGAGATGCCCAAGAACTACAATGTCATTGGTACCAAATGGGTGTTCAGGAACAAGCAGATCAAGAAGGCATTGTGGTGAGAAACAAGGCAAGGCTAGTTGCACAAGGATACACTCAAGTGGAAGGATTGGTTTTGGAGAGACATATGCTCCGGTTGCAAGATTGGAAGCAATTAGGATCCTTCTAGCTTATGCATGTGCACATGATATCAAGCTCTATCAAATGGATGTCAAAAGTGCTTTCTTCAAGGATACATCAATGAGCTAGTTTATGTGAGCAACCCCCAGGTTTTGAAGATGAGAAGAAGCCCAACCATGTCTGCAAATTGCGAAAGGCATTGTATGGCTTGAAACAAGCTCCAAGGGCATGGTATGGGAGATTGAGAGATTTCTTGGTCTCTAAAGGTTTCAAAATGGGAAAAGTTGACACCACTCTCTTCACCAAAAGAATTGGCAAGACTTGTTTGTGTTTTAAATCTATGTTGATGACATTATCTTCGGTTCAACCAATCAAGATTTTTGCGAGGGAAAATGATGGCAAATGAGTTTGAGATGTCCATGATTGGAGGGTTGAGTCATTTCCTTGGTCTTCAAATCAATCAATTGAAGAATGGAACTTTCATAAGCTAAGGCAAACATTAGGGACATGTTGAAGAAATTTGGGATGCAAGATGCAAAATCCATTAGCACACCAATGGGTACAAATGGTCACCTTGATGAAGATACAAGTGGAAATATGGTGGATCAAAAGAATATCGGTCTATGATTGGAAGTTTACTCTATGTGACCGCTTCTAGGTCGGACGTGATGTTTAGTGTTTGCATGTGTGCAAGGTATCAAGCTTCGCCTAGAGAGAGTCATTTGAAGGCAACCAAGAGGATATTGAGATATCTCAAGCACACACCCGATATTGGACTATGGTATCCTAAGGGGTCTAACTTTGAGTTGATTGGTTATTCGGACTCCAATTATGCGGGTTGCGAGATCAATAGAAAGAGCACTTCCGGTACATGCCAGTTGTTGGGGAAGATCACTAGTATCATGGTCATCTAAGAAGCAAAACACGGTTGCACTCTCTACCACCGAAGCTGAATATGTTAGTGCGGGCAGTTGTTGTGCTCAATTGCTATGGATGAAGGCGACATTGAGTGATTATGGAATCAAATTCAAGAATGTGACATTGCTGGGTGATAATGAAAGTGCCGTGAAAATTTCCACCAATCCGGTTCAACATTCAAGAACACAGCATATTGATGTGAGGCATCACTTCATTAGAGACCACCAAGCCAAGGTGACATTCAAGTTGAGAGTGAGGGCACCGATGATCAACTCGCCGACATTCTTACCAAGCCACTTGATGAAGAAAGATTTTACAAATTGAGAATGAATTGAACATCCTTGATTTGTCCAACATGAGTTGAGCATGCACCCCCACTATTTGACTTGCCTCTACTCCGACAAAGCAAAGGTATCATTGTTTGGATAGGCTCATTCATGAAAAACTTTTTTTTAGATCATATGACACTACTATTGCTTCTATGTCTTGGTTGATCTAGTGGTGACATATGACTAGTTTGTGGCTTGTGAACCTAGTATTTGACTAGAATATGAGCATTATGGTATATAATTCAACTTTGTCAAGATAACCCCTAGTGGCGTGAAGAAGCTTGCCAAAGGGCAAATCGAGTTATATTGTGCAAATAATCTAGCTAATGCTTAGAAGAAGGAAGATAATGGAAACATTGTACTAATTACAAGTGGTTCCCTTCATTGATTTCAAATCATATCCACCCATGCTACCCTTTGTGGTCTTTGATGACAAAGGGGGAGAGAATGGAATAAAGATATGGAGGTTGAGCGATGAACCATCATTAGGCCGATGATGGGAGAGCTATAGGCCAAGTGAGAGGGATCACAAACTTTTAAAAATTTGGATCTCACACTTAGGGGGACAAGCTTACAAGCATGATTGCAAGCATTTGATTGTGCATATTCATATGTTTGTTGCATTGCACTTGTATTTAAATTGAATATACATGCTTGCTTGGTGTATGCTAGATTTAAGATGTGTGGTGAATTGAAGTACTAGCATATATAGAAAGTGGTAGCTAGTTCCCGGTCTTTCCAAGTGGTACTAGAACCTTATTTCTAATGTTGATCTCATGAGGTATTCTAGTGTCTTTGGTTGCATGAATTGCTTCAAGTGGAATCTAGCTATCCATGGTGTAAGGATGGTTTATACATGCATGCCAATGGTATCGCGCTTCAAAGGTCCAATTCTATAAACTTAGCATCAAAATGGTAGTTATATCTCTCCACACCTTTTGTCCAATGCATATGTGCAAAGCCTTTCAAATCTAAACACTTGGCACATATGTAGGGGGAGCTAATACTACCAAATTAAATTCATTGCATATTTTTGTAGAGGTTGTCATCAATTACCAAAAAGGGGAGATTGAAAGATCTATATTTTGTTTTGGCTAATTGATGACACCTAGTATCTAACCATGTGCTTAGCTTTGTGATTACAAGTATGGTTAGAAGATCAATTGTGGAGCTATGACGTATCCAAGTCATTGGTGTAAGCCCATCAACATGAAGATAAAATGCTTCAACACTTGGTGCAACGGATAGAGCTCAAGGCAAAGGTGAAACTCATAGTGCTCTTTCCGGTTTAGTGATCAAGACACTATAGAGAGTGTGATCGCATTTAGGTTAGATGACTGTACTATTAAGGGGAAGAAATTCGTTTACAATTCCGGTCATCAAGTGCCACTAGTTGAATTAGTTGAGCATATTCATTTAGATCTAGAGCACTAACCTAAAACCTTGCGAATTGACTTAAAATCAAGCTAACACTTGTGCCTAAATGCTCATAAACTTGGTTGTTAGCACCTAGAAGCAAGGTAGTTTGAATAGAGGGCAAAAGCAGCTCTTAGAGGTGCACCAGACACTGGCCGTGTCCGGTGGG